>MNCI01026065.1:299266-319104 GCA_015680685.1 Gnetum montanum
ACATTTAACAAGAAAAAGATCAAGAATAACAAAAATTAAACTTTTCCATTGACCAAATGTTTATTTATTAATTATTTACTAAGTATGTATATATGCTTATTCTTTTTTTGATGATAAATTCTTATTCTTGGATATGAGTCCACATATAACTCAGTTAAGAAGGCCCTACCTAGGATTAATTAGGCTTAACATCACCTCATAAGGTCTACTGCCTTAGGTGTAAGAATGTCTTGTATATTTAAGGTTTAAACCTATCCTATGATTTAAGGATCCGAGATGCATTACTTACATCTAACTCATTTCCTAACTTATTCTTGGCTCAGCTTCCAAGTTGGTTATACCCTAGTATCATATCTTTTATTAATTCATTATTCCTTTCCCCCCCTCCCCCACTCAATTAAGCTAAGGTATGTAACATACCTAAGTTAATTAGCAAATATAAATTATTAAAAGGAACATGGTCAAAGGATATACCAAAAGCAAAAATTGCCTTGGGTTTTATATATCCAGATCATTAAGAAGGTATCCAAGGCAATAGGTGAATGAGTTTTAGTATCCATCATTGGTGACCATAGTAGAGATTTTGACTACTAACGCCTATGGAAGACATGATGGGAAACACAAAGAAAACCTATGCACAAAAGTACCACTAGTTAGAAGAGATGACCATGGAAAAGAAAAATGGGAAAATAACTAAACAAAAATTAAAAAGAGGAATAGCAAAAGTTAAAAATGAGGTAAAAAACAAACAAACAATAATCTGAGAAGTACAAAGAAACAAAAACAAAGTAACTAAATAATAGAGTAAGAGGAATGATTAAAAGTGAAGGTTCCCATGAACATACTGACTATGGATGAGTTGCTCCTTTGTTGCCAGTGTTATACTTGAGTTCTAAGGTAGTGGCATCATGAGTAGATTGGTAATTATTGCCGAACCCTTAAACACTCTACTTATAGAAGGTGGTTTCCTTGGGATGTTTCTGCAGGCACTTAGAAAATATTCTAACTCTAAGAAAAATAAATGGTAAGAGCTTCGTTGCTCTGATTAAAAACTAACTTGAAAACTATGCAAAAACTAGAGCCCAAGCACTATATTTATAGGCTAGGATATATACCTTGATGTCACGTACATGACGTCGCATCCAAACCTTGATGTCACATATGCAACATTGTGTACCCAATGTCGTAGTCACTGGAAAATAATAATTCATCATACCCCCACAACTAAATGAAAACTCATTCCCAAGTGAAGAAGATAAGGAACAAGTGTTGTACAACATAATATATTGGGTAGGTATGGGATTATTGACTAACATATAGACTAATTCAAATGGAACAACAAACTCTGAGTGCCCAAGTATATGGAATTACAATTTTTACAAAATGGGGTGTTCATGATAAGAGAAGTGAACACTCTGGATAACACTAACACCCAACACCTCTTTGTAGTAGAAGAATGAGAGAGAGAAGAGATCCCATGATCATGAATGATCCTCATTGTGTGGTACTACTACATCATCCTTGGTGAAGATAATCTCACCTCTAGTCTATGCTTCCCACTTTAATCACAACAGAATCATGAATTAGTATGAAATGTGTAACACATAACTGTTAAATGCCTTTTCTCATCGGTGGTTACACTCAGCTAGGTTGTGATTATGGTTATTTGGTTCCTTGAGTAGTGTTAGTGGGAAGGCTGAAAAAATATGGTAAATTAGATAAGTAGTCCATTAAATCAAAAAAATGTTTAACACAAGGAAATACTCAACTTAAAGAGGGTATACGAATTCACAATAATAAAAAGGGAAAGTTCACTAGAAAATGTTGTAAAGATGTGCATAATTGGATGTCATTGATGGGGTAGACAAAAAGAATTTGATTGTAAAAGTGTCTAAGGGTAAAGAATTTAACCAACCCAACCAAAAGATATGCAAGTGGGCCCTCCCCAAATCAGGCACAGGCCTTTTATGCCCTTGCATAACTTCAAACCAAAGAGTCTGTGGGCTCTGTGGATGCTTAATGGTTTCAGAAGGTTAAGTACAAAAACCTAGAAGAAACTAACTAAGAATTCCAACACATCAAACCAAGACATTGAACCAGAACATGAAACCGCTAGTGAGGTGAGGCATGGAGAGCATAGATGGATGAGAAAAAGTGGAATGGAGTTCCTAATTATAGTTACATGAAGTCCCTTGTGGGTTTTGTGGCTAAATGACTTGATAGGATCCATCCTTAGTCTAGACCAAAACCAACCACATTTAGTGACTTCCCATCATCATTTTAAGACTAATCCATCCCTCAAGACACAAGAGTGCTCCCACAGAAAAACCATTATTCCTTATTAGAGAAGAAGTAGGAAGTGAGAAAGAGCCTTAGTTAGAGGGGACTAGTTCCATAACTAGTGCTTGTAGCTTGTTTATTCTATCTAAGGGGTGTGCTTTGAATTCCCATTATTTTTTTTTTATTTTGAAATGAAAACCACACCATGAAAAGACATATGCACTTATTTTGTCCAAGGGTTGTGCTTTGAATTCTCATTACTTTTTCTTTTTTTTTTCTTCTGATGACAACCACACCATGTAATGACTTATTCAACTTCCTTTTATTGGATGACACAGAATGGTAAGAAGTCTATCAAAACACATGTGTAGCTAGGCAAACAGAAAAGCACAAAGAATACTAAATCCCCTTGAAGTCACATCTTGTTCAAACCTTTGAATCCTTCCTAATTTTGGAAACTACCAAAGTCAAAAAGTTATTAAAGTATTATTAATGAAAAAGGGACTACATGTTTCCAAAAGAAGGAAAACCATAGAGTTTGTGTGGATGGGTGGATGTTGTGGACTCACTGCTTGTTGCATGAAAAAGAAACCATGTCCTAATTATCCATAACAAAATTCAAAGCTAGAAACCAAACACCAACAATCAAATAACAAAAATAGTACATACCACCATCGAGCAATGCATTACTAATGTACCTGGCACTTATTAGCAAAAAGTTAGAAGATCACACCAAATAAAATAAAAGAAAATATAAAAAAGTGTGAAATATTCAAGCAATAGCAAGTGTACTATCAATGGTGTAAAACAAAAATTAGAAAAGATCAATAACATGAAAACAAAAATAATGTGTAAAACAAAGAATGTGTAAAAAAAATTATGTAAAACAAAAAATTTGAATAATTGAGGAGTCACTTGTATGGTTAGCATGGTTGGCCATCTTCCCCATGACTAAGTTGAAAGGAGAAGATCCAAAATATGGAGCATGGTTGTCCATCTGATGAGGTGCTTGTTGTGTTAGTTGGCGTATGCTCATGGAAATGTTTAATTTGTTGGATGTTGACCAACTGTTTCTTGTTTGGGCTCTCAGGTTTATATATCATCATGGCCCTAGAAGGAAAAGTCTCATAAATAATGTAAGGTCCTTCCCACAACATTTGAAACTTAGTTTGTTGAGGTATATGTGTAGGGTTCCAGTAGAGAACCTTATCTCTCGATTAAAATTTGACTTTTTTGATTTTTAGGTCATGATGCTTTTTGTTATAGGCCTTGTGCAACTCGTTAGATAATAAGGCTACTAATTGATTTTTGTCTAGTAGTTTGAGATTCATTAGTATTTCCTTTTGGGCTAAACTTAAGTCAAGGTCAAGGTCACAAGTTAAAAGTGTATGGAGCTTGGATTGAATAGGAAGTGTTGGTAATTTTTTGTACACAAGCTCATAGGAAGAGTAGCCTATAGGAAGTTTTCATGTTGAGTGATAGGCCCAAAGGGCATCATTGAGTTTTGTGCTCCAGTCCTTCCTATACTAGTTAACAGTTCTTGTTAGTATCCTTGTGATTTTCCTATTGGTGACCTCAACTTAATCATTAGCTTGGGGATGGTAAGGTGTTGTGAGTTTATGTTCAACACCCAAGCGTTGCATGAGCTTTCAAAAAGTAGTGCTTGTAAAGTGAGTACCATTGTTAAAAATTAATGCACATGGCACACCAAACCTATTTACAACATTTTTTGTACAAACTGAGCAGTAGCAGAAGATGTATAGTCAATGATAGCTACAGCTTCTACCCATTTCGTACAATAGTCAATAGCGACTATGATGTATGTCTTTCCATTTGACATGGGCATGATGGGAACCCTGAAGTTAATGCCCTAGATGTCAAAGGGTTTTAGTAGTTGAATCCATTGTTGAGGTTCCTCCATTCGAGCAATCATTCCACCATGTCGTTGGCATCATTCACAAGAGTAGACTGAATGATGAGCATCCCTAAAGAGTGTTGGCCAGTAATACCCTGCCATCAAGATTTTAATGGCCATGCATCTCCTAGCATAGTGTCCTCCACTAGGACCTTCATGAGCATCTTAGAAAACATGTAGTTGATCAGCATTAGGGACACACCAATGAACCAAGCCATCAGTGCACACCTTAGAAAGGTGTCCATTGATCTTCATAAAGTGTTTTACTGGGTGAAGAAACTATTATTTCTTTAGGTGGTCCAACCATTGTGTTATCTCCTGAGTGAGGAGATAGGTGAGGATGCTATCATACCATTTTCGCTCATTCAATATTTATTTAGTTATAGCTCCAGCAAAGAGTAGTTCAAGAGGAAACATGTTAGAGAGTGGACTTTATTCCTTTTTGTCATTCCATTGCAACCAAGACAAGTGATCAGCGACCACATTCTTAGTGCCCTTTCAATCTACCATCGTAAGATCAAATTTCTACAAGATCACTAGCCACAATATGACATGAGGGCTCATCGTTGACTTATTCATCAAGAAGCAGATGGCACTGTGGTGTTTGTGCATAAACACCTTGTATCCAAGCACATAATGCTTGAACTTTTCTAGAGCAAACACCATCACCATCAATTCTTTTTTTGTAGTGGTGTAGTTTAGTTATGTGCCCACAATGCTTCGACTAGCCTAGTGAACATAATATGGACATTTCTTATCATCTAACTACATCAACATAGCTCCCAAGGCATAATTTGATGCATTCTTCATAATATAAAATGGTTTGAACTAGTCAAGTGCTTGTAGGATTAGAGTTTCTACAAGTTTCTCTTTCAGCTACTAGAATGCTTTCTCACATTTTGTGGTCTAGACAAAGAGAGCATCTTTCTTTGTTAGCTCGATCAATGATTTTGTGATCTTAGAGAAATTTTGTATGAATCACTGGTAGTAGCTAGTATGTCCAAGGAATGATTGAACATCTTCAACAATTTTTGGTTGGCAGGTTATTCCTTGGATGATCCTTATTTTCTCTGGGTCCACCTCATTCCTACTTGTGATATCCTATGCCCTAGTACAATGCCCTCCTAGACCATAAGTGACTTTTTGCCAACTAAGTTGTAAGTTGATTTCAACACATCATTTCAGCACTTGTTCAAGGTGGTCCAAGGCTTGCTCAAATGTAGCTCCATAGGTGGAGAAGTCATCCATGAAGACTTCCACACCACTACCAATATGTTGTTGAAAAATGCTCAAGACCAGGTGTCAGAATGTGGTAGGAGCATTGCATAGACCAAATGGCATCGTGCGATATGCAAAAGTCCCCCAGGGACTCATGAATGTTGTCTTTTCTTAGTCTTCTAGTGTAATTTGAATTTGGTTATAGCTAATATAATCATCTAGAAAGCTATAGTAGCAGTGCCTAGACATTGTGTTAAGTAGCTGATCAACAAATGGTAATGGAAAATGGTTCTTGAATGTTGCCATATTCAATAGTTGAAAATTGATGTAGACCCACCACTTGCCACCTTTCTTTGGTACAATTACAAGTGGGCTAACCCACTCACTATTTGTAATGGGATAAATGAACCCCACCTTGAGTAGTTGCTCAATTTCCTCCTTGATGATCTACTTGAATTTGGGGTTCAACTGCCTCTATGGTTGTTGTTTTGGCTTCATGGCTGGGTTGGTGTAGATGTGATGTTGGCATATCCTAGGATCAATTCCCATCAGTTTAGGATATGACCAAGCAAAAGATGTTGACCATTTTTCAACTACCTTCAATAGCATCTTTTTTTGTTCTGGAGCAAGTTTTGCATTGATTATAATTGGCTTCCAATTTTTCAAAAACACATATTCCATTTTGGATAGTAGCATTTTTAGTTTAAGGGGCTCTTTCTTGAATGTTTTAGGAACTTCCAACTCTCCCCAGTGAGTATCATCATTTATGTCATTAGAGAGTTGGTGATGAACTTGCTTGAGTTCATCTATGCTCATGACATATGCACATGTTAGGCTTTTAGTTGGTTCTATACAAAGTGTGTTACTTTCAGAATTAGTGATCAACCACTGAGTGCCCTCCTATTTTGTGGCTGCTACATATAGACACCTTTGAATTTTTGCTTCTAGTGCATATTGCTTGCATACAGAGATAGATGCTTGCTTTATGACCCAAAGTTTTTATACACAATTACACCTTGTATCACTACATATGATGCATGGAACTTTCTTCTTCTTAATCTTTCCAAATGGGTTTTCTTTAGATGTCTTCAGGGAAAGGTCTCTGATGCCCATTCTTGCATCAATGATGCTTAGCCATGCCTTTTCCATTATGATTGGAAAATTCCCTTTGCAGTTCTCCTCTTTGATTACTAGGAAGTGAGCAAGACAAGGCCATTCGCAGATAGTGGTCACAATGTCTTCTATTAGTCCCAATGGAATAGTGATGTACTGCTCTACCAATTCTAATCTTATGTTGCTCTTCTTAAGAGGAGGCAAGTTCTAGGTAGTGTACATCTCATGAAAATTAAATTAACACCAAAACTTGAATCGAGAAGAGCCTTTCATGGTTTGTTCCCAATAATTTGCAAATAAATTAGAGGACTTCTAGGATTGGATAATTTCTTGGGAAGGTTTCCTACATGGATCCAATCAGATATGGTATGAGTGAGCATTACAGTATGGATCCTAGGTAGAGTTTGGTTTGAAGAAGGCTTGAAGGAATTTGATATAGAGAAGGAAGATGTAGGAGTAGGATGGTAAAGCATAGGTGTATGTGAAGGCTTAGGTGGATTACAAGGTTAGAAGAAAGGTCTTTTCTTTGATTAGGCATTTGACCCCTTCGATTGATGATTCAGTTGCATATTAACAACCCTAGTAGCATTTTGTTGTTGTAGTTAGGTTGGCAATTCACCTTGCATAGGTAGAGTAGGTGGTAGTTGTGTGGGTGGAGGAGGAGCATGTGTAGGCATAGGAGGAGGATAAGGGTAAGGGGTGGTATCCCTTCTTTCATGTGGAGAATGGGCTCGATAATAATCTGAAGGATGGTAGTGAGGCTAGAAATTAGAAATGTGACTTGAAGAGTCACATGGAGACATGGGTTGCTGAATGTAGTAACCATATGGACCAAGCTGCTAGTAAGGGTATTGTTGCCTTGGTGGTGCCAATGCCCATGATTATGGTTGTTGCCACTATTGATAATATTCATATGGTTGTGGTGGAGCTTCACTTGGATAATATGGTTGTTGTTGATGAAACTACCTAAGATTACCTTAAGGATAAGGTAACCTACTAAATGTTTGCCTTTGTAAGTCGTGGATGTAAGACATACACCCTAGACTCCTGTAGATGTGATACAATAGGGCAACATCCCTTAGGATGTTCTTACTGATAGATGTCACATCCACGATCATCATTTGATTCATTATCTACCACTTCTCCAATTACAGCAATCTTGCCCTTAACTTTGTGATATGCACATTCAGCTTCCTTGCACCTCTTGCACTTGTGGTTACTACCTTGTTCTTTAGACTCTTTAGCAATTTTGAGAATAGCTTGGAATTTTTTATTCATTGAATCCCATAAGTAATCAGCCTTGGTTGTAAGTTTAGATTGGAATTTTTGAAGTGGCAAGGTTTTTTTATTCATCCCCTCATCAAATACGAACTCGTCCTTACTATTGTAGAATCAAACCTTCCTCTTGCAAATGGAAGGATTGTGGTCGTACTCTTTTTCTTGGTTCATCCTTGTCTTTGGTGACATACTCTATTAATCTTTGTATTTAATGGACACTTAGTTCTGATAGTCACCCCTGGGCATAGACACCTAGGGTTCCCCTCATTTTTGACTAAAGCCCATCTACTATGTGGCGAAGATGATCTATTTGAGAATAACCATGGCTTGGACATTTGTGCATTATGGTGTAGTATTGGCCAATGGCAGCATCCAAGGGTTCACGCCTTCCTTATTTCCATCCTTGAATTTGCTTCCTTAAATTGGACACTCTAGAGTACGTTTGATAATTATCATTGAATAATTCTAGCATGGTACTCCACCATCTGATAGATTCCAGCTCTATGGATTGGTACCAGTTTTCTACTTCTTTGATGAGTGTCCTAGGGAACAACTTCAGTTTCTACCACTCATTCTCTATGTTTTGCAAGGCACATGCATCTTGGAAAGCTTAAAGATGATTTTTTGGATCAAAGTTATATCCCCCTTCAAATTGAGGAATGTTATTCATGTCTAACCATTTGATCCAACTATTCTTCATATTCCTTGTTAAAATTCTTACTGCTTCTACAATATTAAGCATACTTCAAGTAGCAAGTAGAGGCTCATCAAGGCCTTGATCATGGGGCCTACAATGTCCTTGACTACCCCTTCGTTCATGGCGATGTTCCTCTCTTAAATATCTATGTCGTTGATCTTATCTTTCTCGACGGTTCCCTTAATCATTTTGGTCCTATTGATCATTTTGTTCATTTTGGTCACCTCCATCATGGTCTCACCTTTTGTAGTCATGGTTAGAGCTAGAGGAAAAAGGAGATGATGAAGGGAAAGAGGAAGGAGAACCAACACCATCATGGTCCCTACTTCCACCTCTTCGGCGATCATGACCACAATCACAATCTTGCTTCTTGTTTGCATCCCTGTCTTGACTTGCCGCTCCAGATCCTTCTTTGTCATTGGATCCCTTGTTACCAAATCTAGGATTGTGAATTGTGGAGTGTAAGTTTTGGTTTTGACCTCCATCACCAAAGTTAAAAAGAGGAGTTTCATTAAATGAAAAACCCCCAAAGATGGATTCCCCACTATCTTATTGGTACAACAAGAATGGAGAATTGTTAAGTCCCTTTCCCTTCAAAAATTCATAGTGCTACTCTAGCTACCGATCCCACAAACATTGTACTTTAGTGGGATGATAATCCTTGGGATCAGTATCTTCCACAATATACTCTACATGGCAGTCTTAGAGACCACATCGTATAAGCATTTGGTAGAGCATTGTAGGAACAGCTTGATCGGGTGGTTACATGATGTTTCCTTTCATGTTGTGCCACTGTAGCTATTCATCCTAGTGTAGGATGAAGATGAAGTTCAGTACATACTCATTAGAATGAGTATTTACAATTCAATATTTTTGAGGCACTGGCTGATAAGCTTTATCAGTCTTGGGCAGTGAATCACTCTTGTGAGAAGAAGACATTTTCAGTTAGCAAAATAAAAATCATAGTGTGCTTCTAAATATTTGTTGTAGTAATTGTAAGATAAGGTATGACTCTAAGGTTCATCTAATAAGTTAAATACTTTTCACTAGGTCTTAGATAACACACAAAACAACCAAAATGTCCCTGGTAATGGTGCCAATGATGAGTAGCGAGGTACCCCTACGTCCAACCATACGAATCACTAAGGTGTTACGCACGAGTTGGTCAAATTTCATGGACCTATAGTTATCTAGTATATTAGCTCTTCTAGGAAGTGAAATGGGTGTTGAGAACTTTTGTTGTCTTCCCAACTACACTTGTGAGGTTCAAGGGTATGATTTAAGTATAATTGAGGTATATGATTTTTTTTTTACTTTATATTTTGTAGATTTGATCGCCTACAACAAGAATGAAGAGTAGAGTAATTTAAAATCTAATTTGTTATTGCCTATCTAGCCTAACACAAGTAACCATCCCACTTTCTCGAACACATCCTGAACACATATAGTGTTGTTGGGCTACCAAATGTTAAGTGTTGCTAGGTTACCAAGTACTATATGTATGCTTGAAGTGATCATGCTTGTGTTCATTAACAATTGGAAATAAATTACTTAATTCAAATGCATTAAAGTAAAGAGCAAGAAAGTAAAATGCATTAAAGAGAATATTAATCTATTCTTAGTGTTGTAAGGACTATCAAAAGAGTTTATTTTGATCCTGTCATACTACTGTGCTCAGGTACATCAGTGCTCGTACAAACAACTGTACACACTTAGACTCCTTTTGCAGGCATTCAGAAAATATTCTAACTCCAAGAAAAATAAATGGCAAGAGCTTCACTACTCTAATTGAAAACTAACTTGAAAAATATGCAAAAACTAGAGCCCAGGTGCTATATTTATAGGCTAGGATATATACCCTGATGTTGTGTACGTGACATCACAGCCATTGGAAAATAGTGATTCATCAACAACCCACCAATTAAAACTGTTGGGACAGAAAGGTCCAAATAAGAAGAAAACCCTCAAAAACCTAACAAGACTCATTTTTGCTCCCAACAAGTTCTACACCTATGTAGATATGACCATAGCAATCCCAAATCTAGGTTCAGAATAATCAAAAACCATCCACAAAGCTCAGAATTCAGAAAAATGTGAAACAAAAGAAGAGAGAAGAAACAAAAATGAGAGAATAGGTTCCTCTACATTTGTTAATGCAAACACATCCATAGAAAAAAATAGAAATCCAAAACCCAATTTCTATGGATAGGTGGTGGTGAGGAAATGGGTCCAAAAAAAAACAAACAAACATATAACCTATACTTTTTACTATATGCTTTGTATAAAAAAAACCAATGATGTGTTTCTTTTCTCATGGGACATGAGTTCACTTTTTATTTTTTTTCTTTTGAATTGTTTATTATTATTTTTAAATGAACTATTTTCGTAAGCTATCTTTGTTTTTTTTTCATCCACAACTAATGTCGTGAACTTTGATAATGTATAACAAACACATAGAGACTCTAAATCAAAATCCATTTAGACCTATGAGATCCTTATCATATGCTCTACACATTCATCTGCCAAAATCACACCCAAACATTATGCAACATAGTGCTATAGTACAAATGCATAAATACCAAAATTGTACATAAAGCATAAAGCCATATTGGATAGGTGCTCTTGTACCCAAGTCCAACACCTCTACCAGCAACCTCACTTGTCTAACACATCACACAGGGCTAGTGTACATAATTACGTTAGTTAAGCATGCAAAGGCATCATAATCATAACATAAAGATGAAACTTCATAACATATAAAATACATTTATATTACGTTAACTTGTTCCCAACAACCCACTAGGACTCCACACATCATGTATAAATTATAAGCATATGATCATACCTAATGTCTTTTGATGGGATGTAACATATATAATGCATATATATAATATCTATATATAATATAAACTAAAATGTTTATATAATGTATATAATATAAATATANGAAAAAATGCTTATTAAAAACTGAACCAATTTTTGGGGTTTAACAATTCACCTCAAATCTCCCAAGATGTTTGCTACTTCCTAGAGACATCTTTCTTAATCTTTCTTTGTATAGTGTATCCTTTATTTCTTGTTCATAGCCTTGCCCAATCCAAGTTCTTGTCCTACAAGCATAACAAGCACATATACAAGCAAACACACTTGTTTTCCATTTTTCTTAATGTTCTGACATATGGAAACCATAAGGTCCACACAAAGTACCAACACTTCTCATCCAAGTAGAGCTCCATACATTGTCAACTGCTTGTGACATTTGCCTTGACCTTAGCCTAGCACAAAAAGAAAGGTTAATAAATCTCAACATGCTAGATGAGAACCGATAGTGGCCTTGTCATCTAACGAAGTGCACAAGACCTTTAATAAATAATGACATGACCTTAGAATTAGGAAAGTGAAATTTCAACTAGAAGATAGGATCATATATTGGAGTCCCACACACATACCACAAAGAACTAAGTTTTAAATGTTGTGGGAAGGACCTTACATCATCTATGAAACCTTTCCTTCTGGGATCATGTTAATATACAAACTTGAAATCCCAAATAAAAAGCTACTGGTTAACATGCAAAAACTTAAATCTTTCCATGAACCTAAGAGAGCCAATGACCAAAACAACTCAATGGATGGAAAAACATGCTTAAATTTTCAGATCTCCTCTTTCCAACTCAGTTGTGGGGTAGATGGCCATTCATGTTGATCAAACAAAATGGCTTCTCAGTTTTTCATTTTTTCTATTTTTTATAATTTTTGTTTTACACCATTTTTAGTACATTTTCTCTTTCTATATATTTTATAATTTCTTCTATAATTTACTTTATTTGGTTTGGAATTTTTTTTATTTTTTTTTTTTATTGTCGTCAAGACTTCATGCAATTAATGGTGGTTTATACTATAATGTTATTTAATTGTTAATGTTTAGGTTCTATGTTTGTTGATAACTAAGACATGGTTTCTTTTCATGATAATAGGTAGTGAGTCCACATCATCCACCCATCCATAAAACTCTATGGTGTTCCCTTCTTAAAATGAAACTTTTAATGAACTTATAACCTTGGTAGTTTTCAAACTTGGGAAGGATTACATGGATAGAAAAGGATGTGACTTTAAGGGGATTTGATGCTCTTTGTACTTGCCTACTTGCTTGGGTGCATGAGTGTTTTGATGGACTTCTCACCATTCCATTATTAACAAACAATAGGAAGCAAAGTCTTTACATGGTGTGGTTTCACCCAAAAATCCAAAAATTGGAAAAAAGAAAAAAAATAAACACATGAAACACAATAATGGGAATTTAGAGCACATCCCTTGGACAAAATAATGGGCTACAAGCATTGGTTATGGAACTAGAAAGACATGTTACTCATGCCTAGAGGTCCCCGCTAACTAAGGCCCCTCTCACTTCCTACTTCTTTTTCTTTTCTTTTAGGAATGATGATTAATATGTGTTGATATTTTTGTGCCTTTGATGATGGATGAGTCTAAGAGTGTCAATGCAAAGTCATTGAAAGTGGTTGGTTTTAATTTCAATTAAGGATGGACATTATTAGGTCATATTAATTAGAAAAGCCACAAGGGATTTCATGTGATCATGATATGGGACTCCATCCCACACTTTATTTCATTTGTCTATGCTTCCCATAACTCACCTCACTACCTTTTCTCATGTTCATTCAATGTCTTCATTTAATACGATCAAAATTCTTTAGTAGTTTCTTTGGTGATTTGGTTCTTAGCTAACCATAATCATTAACCATCCATGGGGCCCATGAACTCCTTAGTTTGAGGGCATGCAAGGGCATTAAGAGCATGAGATTGCTATGGGGAGGACCCACTTACATACTCCTTGGTTGGGTTGGTTAAGTTACTCATCTCTTAGACATTTCTGCATTCAAATCTTTTAGGCTCCATGTTGGTTAGGTCTAGTTATGCACTCCTTCATTAATGTTCTCCAAGAAAAATCTCCTTTTTATGAATAATCTAGCCTTCTTCAAGCATTTTATCATGATTTTTTCTTTTATAGCTCCCTATGGACTTTAATTTGATGTAGGAACTCTTTGTTTTTCCTTGATATTCAATGGTGAAAAAAATTTTCTATCATTTGTGTTGATGGGACCTCATCAACAGGATCCTATCAACATAACCCAAAAAGTCTTTATATAGTTGCAACACTTAGTGATTTTTTTGCCATTTACTTCAAAATGAAAGAGGAGTTTTTGTAGTTTTCAAAGCCCATAGCTTTCACACTACTTGTTCAATTAACCTCATTCTTTAGTTTTGTAGCTACTGGAGGTGAGCTCTACATCATGGAGGCCACAAACCTTAGGTTTCTAACAAAAAACTTTTGGGAATTTTTCTAACTCCCACAAGGTTTAACTAATAAAATAATATTAAAATCACTAATTCATGAGATTTAAATATTTCCAATTAACTCTAGTAGTAATCTAAATGAAATAATAATAAAATAATTAAATCTACCATGATCACAACTTAGCCAAGTATAACTAATCCAAAGAGATAAGATATAAAAAATGTTTAAGTTACACACCAAATGTTGGTCCTTGGTTATGTTGTGATTACAGATGGCACCTAGACCTAAATGTTCATAGGAACAAGGACCATCCCAACCAAGGGACAAGTGGACTAGAATTAGAAGGGGCCAATAGCTGGAGTAGCCCTAGGAATAAGTAGTTGAAACACATGCAATAGGACCTCTTTAGAAGGAGCCCAAAATGGAATTTTTTCATTAGATTCTTGAAGTTGAAATAAAGTGATCCCATTGAGACCAAAGTAGAACCTTGAGGTCACATTGGAGGATGCTTACTGTAGGTAAATCCAGTCTAAGGAGATTCAACATTATGTTTTCCAAGAGATGAACTTTGGAACCTTCTTGGACTTTTCCCTAGAAGACATTAAGTCGTAGCTTCAAACCTCTCCCATGTGATCCATCATCACTTCCATTGGGGATTGGTACATGGGAGACACATATCTCTTTTAGAATAACAGGTAGGATAATGCCACCGTGAATATCAATGATATTAGTGTGTCCTACTTGATGGAGGTCATCTCTCAAGTCCTTGGGTTACTAGAAACTAGGGACTCTTTGGTAGAAATCTCGACACAAGTAGACTTGAAGGTAAAGAAGGAGTGGATGTAGCAGTGCTATGGAGTTGACCACATGGAATACAATGCACTCACAATGGTAGAGCGAGCATACTTCAAGATCCTGGCCTACCATCTCAATTTGATGATGAGGCCAACCAAGGTGATGATCTTCTCTACCCATGTGTGCATCACTTTGAGCATGAAATTTCTTGTCAATCTTCCATAGTTGATATATCTTGAGATAGAGAAGAAATTCAAGGAAAATGAGCTTTAGAGAAAGGCATTCCCCTTCTTGTGCTTAATCCAAAAATTGTGCAAAAGGGAAGAAATAACTTGCTATTTTAATAACATCCTTTAACATGCTCCTGCTACCTCCTGGGCAGAAATGATGAACGATAAAGTACCTACCAAGATGTAAGAAGAGGAGTAGTCACCACCACCACCTGCTCATGAAACAACACTAGAGGCTCGTGCTACCATGAAGTGCATGCGGAAACTTTGTGAGTAACTCCTGTAGCAGCAATAGACAGAATTGAGTATGGATCCATTCATTTATCGATGAGCCCTAAGCCATCTGAACAATGCCACTCATACCATCATCTTGTTGGAGGTCATGCCGCTAACATTTTCTACCCAATGAATGTAGGCATCCACAAGCTTGAATCCTAGTGCTTAGGAGGTAATGGTATCCATCCTAGGATAATAGTAATTTTCAGAAATCTTTGGAAATGTTGCTATCTTCTTGATGTGCCTAGAGGAAGGTAATGGAACAACTATCTTGGTAATGCAACAAAAAGGATAGGAAACAATGGTTGAGATGGTTTTTGCTCAAGTGGCTGAAGCATCCAACATTCATGTAGCATTTATGCCATATATTTTTGCACTTAGATGTGTAGACGTTTGCAGGAGCAGCAAGTGGAAGATTCAACACAACCCAACATGAGGAGTTTTTGGAATGATTGGTGGAACCCAGGCAACTGATTCCAAAGATCTTTGACCTTTTGAATGATATCATTGCAACCTACTTGGTGTTGTTGGAGGCTAAGGGCAAGTACATCATTGTCAATGCCCAACTTTAGGTAGCCATAAAGAAAAATTGGTGCTTGGCTATTGAGGTTGTGGGATTGAAAGCCCACTTAGCTGATTCCAAAGTTCTTAGCCAAGTCATAACCAAAGATGAAGCTTTTCTGTGGCTTAAGGAAAAACTTCAAGTTGCCAAGAACACCAAGGTGACTATGATCTTTGATGAGTCCATAGTAGTAGCAATGGATTACAACACTAAGAAAGACTTATAAAAGATTTACAAGGAGAATGTAGTTCTGACCAAGGATAATTATCACCGTCAAAGTGTTGAGCTCTAGAAAGAACAAATGGTTGAATACATGAGACAACAGTAGGAGCAAGTTGCCAAGATAACCATGAATTTGAGAAGGTTGGTAGTAGAAAATCATAATCTCTCGATGTAGGAGGTCCATGCTCTTCACCAGAAGTTTACAATCAAGATTGCTACCTAGAAGAATGAGGTCCTTAAATTCAAAAGGATCAAGAATCATTACAAGGACTAGATCAACCTACAAAAAGAAATTAGTGAAAAGCATATCCAACTAGTCAAAGAAAAGGTGAATGGGATCCTCCAATAGTTCCAACAAGGAGGTGACATGTGGCAGCCCATCTTTGGTGGATTGAACACATACAACAATGTAGAAATCCATCTCAAGGAGCTATAGATCGAGGAGATAACTGAGTAGATGGAGGTTACCAACCTCCATTATGAAAACTTGGTAATGTTGATTACAGGAAGTCTAAGGTTAGAATTGGAGAAGTAGGTGGCCAACTTGTACCTATTGTATGAGGTTGAGTTCAAGCATCCTAAGGAGACGAAGCAAAAGCTAGAAATGATAAATGATAAACTCGATGTTCTTAAAGAGTGCTTCATCAATCAATGGTCAATAGTTGAGAACTTGACCTACAAGATGAGTAACTACCAAAAGTTGCAAAATGTTGTCAAGGCATTTAATGTCAAACACAAATAATTCACTCCTTGGTTTGTCAATGTGAAGGAGGTTTTCCCTACAATGTTCTATCTGTGGTATGTTTCCATACTAGCCCACATTGGTGATGCTACGTGAATCATGTACGATCCCTAGAGTAAGGAGGAGAAGATGAAAGCATTGCTGGATGCTTTCATCTTCCACTAGCAGTCACAACTGTAGCAGGATAGCCACAATAGTTGCGTGAACCAAAAGCAAGAGAAGGTCTTTTAGCACCTGAGGAACCTCCATAGCCTAAGACTATTTGATTTCCACCTTGTCTTCAAGCTGTCAAAGGGGTTTTGCTGTCAATTTTTGTAATAGTATTCAATTTTATTGTCATGAATACCAATTTTTGTAAAAATTGTAAACTCGCACACTTGGGCACTTAGCGTTAGTTGAGTTAGTGTGTGTATCAGTTGGTTAATAATCTTATACCTTTCCAAAATTTTGTAAAGGACCTATTCTTCCTTTTGTTCACTCAAGGATAAGTTTTCATTTAGTCATGGGGGTATGATAAGTTGCAGTTTATTGGACTACGTCAACACAAACATGCTGATGCAATTCCATCGACATGATCCTATTGACACATGGTGATGTCGACACATACATGTCAACATAGTGTCTAGTCTTGCCTATATAAATGCATGCACTTATTGCATTTATGGTGTTCATTCATTCATAGCTTAAGCAAACTCTTGTAGTTTATTTATTTGAGAGTTAGAATATTTTCTAAGTACCCATAGTAGGAGTTGAGAAGTATACAGATATTTGTTTGAGCACTAATGTACATGGACATCCTATTGTGAACTGCAATAAAGATGAGCTTTTTTGATAAATCTTACAACACTTGGACCTTAGAAATATTTACTTAATGCATTTATTATTTATGCAATTTATTTTAATGCATTTGATTAATTAATTAATAGTGAATAATTAAAGCACATAAGTATAAATATCTCAAGCATATGTTAATGCTTCATAATCCTAGTAGCGCTTAATGCTTGGTAACTTAGTAGCGTTGCAACATGTTCAGGATGTGTACGGTTGATAGGAACAAATATTAATGTTAGGATTAATTAAGACATTAATTAGTTCTTAGATTAATTGCACATTTAATTACTTTATTTTCTATACTTAGGTGAATTTAATGAAAAACATAAAAAATGATACAAATCATATGCCTTAGTTACACTTAACCATACCATTATGCCTCATAAGTGAAACTGGGAGGATAACGATCATGTTTTTGAAATTCACTACCTAGTTCTAATGTACTTAGAAAGCTAGTGTTTCACTTAGTTTATGGTATTCAACCAAATCTCTTAGTGAATGCTAGTGTTTTGTATGGTTGGATGTAGGGACTTCTCGTTGCTCATCATCAACATTCATTACCATACAAGATAACAAGTCTAATTTTTGTCCTATAAAATTTTTCATTTGATTTTATTGTTATTTTTTATCACATAGAACATCATTGACCTATATCTATTTTAACCATCCTTTCTCAATTCTATTTTTTATATCTTTATTAATTTCATCATCTGATTAGAGCATTGATCCTAATTAATAAAACTATTCGTAATGAGAGACATTTTGACTTTGTTTATCACTTCTATTTTATCACTATTTATGCTATTATTTTTTGGCTGAGAGGCCATTACTAGTCATATTTCGATAACGCTAACTTTGTCCATAATGCTGACTAACGTTGACTTTCCCGAGAGGCCATTACTAATCATATTTTGGTAACACCAACTTTGTCCATAACACTGACTAACGCTGACGTGTTATGAAAGGTTACGTCCATTCCAAAACAGAAATACGTTTAGAAAGGTTGCATAATACATTTAGAAAGGTTGTGTCCTCATTCCAAAGGTTATGTCCCATTGAAAACCATAAATACGCCTCATTAGATGAACAATTTGCGTTGGATTTAGGGGAGCGCCTACTTAAGCACAGTAAATTGGCAATGGGTACGCATGTTAGAATTTTTTCTAAAATTTTGTATATATAATAATAATAAGGCTTTTGTTAATATCAGTGCTCACCTATTTGTTTTAGATGATCACATTTGCAATAAATCGTTCAGTTGATCATATTGCACAAGATTACTTTTTACAGTGACATCCTAAAAAGCATAAATACATAGAATATTAAGGATCCAATTTTATAAAGTAAATCACCAAATTTCTGGACTATATTATCCAGAGGACCAAAAAAATGGAGAAAAATGAAACAAATATATTCATTGTTCATCTTGACTATGATACTGACATTTTGAAAAAGCTATAAACAATGAACATAAGAAAGGTAACTCTGAGTAGAATATGATTCCCTAAGAGAGGAAATAGCATCAACTTCTCTAACTTAAATGAGAACACTATTTGTAAAAATTTCCCATAGTGGAGCTCTTACCTGTAACAACCAATTTCAAATGCAGACTCAACCATAACCCATCACCTTTGGGGCAAGTTTTAGAAGAGCATTCAAAGAATTAGGAGCAAACTTCTGGGCAAAAAGAGAGATGTAATGTGGTTATTTTGAGTGCAGTTGCCTTTACGAATTCTTCCAATAAATTCTATTGTTATATCCTATGCTCCAAACATGGCTGGATGTGAACCTCCTCGAGACCAGTCAACCCATGTTATGCTTCGGTTTGCAAGATGTGAGCCTTGCTTTATGCTCAACATGGTGGGGAAATAATGTTCATCAACATAGCAAGCTGGAATGCAAAATTTCTCGAATTTTGGATAATAGTAATTGTCAGAAAAAATTGTCACTGTGAACCTTTCCTCCATTGCTTAAGGGTGACTTCAGGTTGCAGGTTTTTATTATACCATCCCCTTCTGTACGGACCATTGTCATCATATGAATTCATGAAACTGTGCTAAGAACTCAAAAGATACCGATCAATGGTGCTAAAATTATAGACCGGAACATGTAACCTCTTCAAGAATGGTTTCACAAACCTAAACATGGTCAAGCCAAGGTCCAAATGTATGCAAAACTATTTCATGATATTTAGTGTTCTTTTTCCACCCGCTTTCAGGAACATGATTAAAAATAAGATGCAAACCACTCGTATTTTAAAGAACCACAAATATTCTCTTAAAACCCCCTTTAAAGACAATTTCATTAGTCAAAATTATAATGGCACCGTTGTTTTTTTTATAATATTATTTTTATTCTAGGGTCC
>MNCI01026065.1:321663-331739 GCA_015680685.1 Gnetum montanum
GGAAGGTATTGAACAAAAAATGAATAATAATATTTAAAAAATTTAGAATACATCACATCATGAAAGAGGGAGTTTAAAGAAAAATCCTAATGATTTTGGGGATGCCTTTTTAAGTTTTCATCCTTACAGCTAATCCTAAAAAATCTTCCCTCTCGGGTAGGAAAAGGATTTGGTCTTATCCTTATTTAGAAGCTCCTTCATGGGTCTTCACTTCCTACTAAAGGATTTCTTATAAAGAGAAGGAGAAAAATCTATCTAAAAATAAAAGAATACATTAATTAGAAATAAAGAAAAAATAGCAACAAAAGATCAACACTTCCCATTCTTAAGCCTCCAAAACAAAAATAAATTAATATTGTAAACAAATAATTATTTAGCTTTCACTAGGAGCTTTGAAAATATCATGTTTGAAAATATGATATTTGGCTATTAAAGAGAGGTAATAGTTATGCTCTTGATGTTAGAAAATAACTACATATCAAAGCTTTTAAATAGAATAGAGGAAAGTGGTTGAAGATAATTATAAATGCAAAGAAATGAAGTAGACAAAGTAAGCTCATCACCAAGAATGACTTCATTGATGTTTCATTAAAAGTTGCTACAAATTATGAATGTTCATTTCTAAGCATGCTAAACAATAGGACACTAAAAAACATGAGAAAATAACTCTTCACTTATACAAAGAGGATATTGAGCAAAAATATTTATCATATGTTTAAGATGAGTGCCAATGGGAAGACCTTGATGAATAAGGCATCATTAAAAAATAGAAACTTTAGGAAATGTAAGAGCTCTTCAAATATATTTCATTTTTCTCATTCAAAAATATGATGATGATTTCATTTTCTATGCCTTCTTGAATATTTAATGAATAAAATCATTCTTTGTAATAATATCATAAATAACTTTCAAATTACAAGGAAAAATAGATTTACCATCCTTTCAAAAAATATTTGGAGAAGTTTAATGCAAAATATTATCAACTTTAAATAAATTATCAAGATTAAAAATTAAATTTTCAACCTTCTTTTTCCTTGTTTTATTTAAACCATAGAGGAATATAGTATTATGGGTTGTATTAAATTTTTCCAAGAAGAGAAGAAAAGAGAAGGAAGAAAGGGTCGTTGTTAAAGGGGCACCTTCAGGCATGGGTAACATGTCTTTCTAGCCCCATAACTAGTGCTTGTGGCCCATTATTATGTCTAAGTGATGTGCTTTGAATTCCCATTATTATTATTATTATTCCTTTTTTTTTCATTTTTTATTTCATTTTTTGTTTTTCTTTTTTTTGGATTTTAATTTTTTTAAAATGGGAACCACACCATGCAAAGACAAAGCTTCCTTTTTATTGGTTGACAGAGGAGTGATGATATGTTCCAAGAAGAGTCATAAACCACATGAAAGAAGTCAAGAAGAAAACTTAACAACTCTCTTTAAGGTCACACCTTTACCATTCCACTTGATCATTCCTTCTATCTTCACGGTACAATGATCATTGATTAATTTTAGTTTCATGAAAGAAGAACAAAATTGTTTCCATGAAAAAGACCTTGTATTTAGAGAACTAGAGGGATGGATGAGGTGGTCTCAATGCTTTACACAATCACGTACCCAATCATCTAAATTTTTATCTAGTCCAACACCCTATTTCCCCAACTGGGTCAACATACTCTATCTCACCGCATTATCATTCTCCTCGATACAATCAGCCCATGTCTTCAACACAACCATCGCCTTGTGTACCTTACACTTCTTCTAAATTTCAACATTCTCATCCTTTCCCTCCTTCTACATTACCACCAACTATTCCTGAAGTGTCTACACCACAACAACAACCCACGAATGTTACTTGTGCTACTATTGCCAATAGCAGTGAGAGACCACATCGACATCAAAAGTGCCCCTTCTTTAGACATGACCGTAGGAAGGGACAACACAGTTCCAACGCCACTGCATTTTCCAACTTAGCACAAGTCCGACACTGTGGAGCACCCTTCTCATCGAACCCGATGCCTCGTGTCACTTCATCAAGGCCACCAATTAACACTCCAACAACCATACAGCCCAATAAATACAACCATGGAGGGCAACATCCCGATCCTTGCATACCATCTTATGGTCTCAAGTATCATAGTGGGTCAACTCTTTACCAGGGAACCACATCTTATAAAGTACCCCACTACGCTTACTATAATCAAGTGTGTGAACCCCAATGAGGTAATTATGACCAAGTTTCAATATTCCCAACATGCAAGGATCCTCATCTTTCATTTATTAGTCCTTGCCATGCTGAATCGTTTAGTTATGGGGGATATCCCCCATTCTAATAACAAGCAGGATTAATAAATATTTTTTCATTTTCTTTAATTTTACAATTTTTGTTTTTCAGTTTTTCATTTTTTAATTTCTTGTTTTACCTTTTTGTTCTTTGTATGTTTTTATAAGTAATCTCATCTACGAATAAAACACTCATGTGGCTTGTTGGTTGAGGTGTGTTCTATGTTATCGAGTCTTAAGTGATCAATTCTTTGGATAGTGAGCCCATTACACCCACTCATCCATTCTACAAAGAAGAGGTTTTGTTCGAGGGTACAATGATATTCTTGACATTCTTAAAACTTAAAATTAATTTTATGTTCATTGTACCCAGAATGAAGAGGGATGAACCAAGAGGGAATGATTAGGGTGTGACATCAAGGGGACTTATGGATTCTCGTTGGTGACTTCTGTGAGAGTTATCATGCAATGTGGTTGTACTAAGATCCTTGAAGATCTAATGTAAAATGGGAGTAAGAGTAATCAAAAGGCACTCAAAAATCCAATGCTATTCTAGGGGATCCCACTAGAAAGACATGCACCCATGCCTGAAGGTTGGCGGCTTCTCTAAATTCAACAAGCCATAAAAAAAATAAAAACAAAAACAAAGAAAGTACCACAAAGCAAAAATCAGTCCTTCCTTGAACCAAATGCCAAGTGATCGTACGCCTTGTTGTTCTGGTACTCTCATAGTTGTTCATCATGGGATGAAACAATGTGGTGTCAGAGATCAGAGGAATGGACTTGGTCCTAATCCTGGAACAATGGATGAATGACACATTAATCATGCTTTACACGTAGGATTCATTGTGCCCTGGGTCAATTACCTCATGTCCCAATATCTACAATCCCTTCTATACCCCATCTCATCTCGTTGTTCGTGGAGTTGTGACTCGTGTCTTGTGTAGCATAGAATTTTAACCTCATTCCAGTGATACTTACATGTGTGTGTTTTATGGAACCAGTGTAGATTACATTTAACCCTTCTAGTGCCTACAGACACTTTTAAGTGGGGTTATGCAAGGGCATTATCAATTGGAACCTGCTTTGGGGAGGACCCACTTGCATAATGTTTTTTGTAATTTGCACTCATAACACATCTTCCACACACCATCTATTACCCTCAGCATATTTTCAACGATATTTTTTCCCTTATTACTATCCCTCTAATTTAAACGTTCCTATGAACCATCACATAGCCTTTTTCTTTCCCTTACCACTTGCGGCCCTTATTGATCAATTCCACACTGTCATACTTATTCATGCCTTCCAAATTAGTTGAATTACCCTAGAACCATTTAACACTTGTCCACATGTCCTTAGTTTACATCATTAACTTCCAAAAAATCTTAGAAAATTTGGTATATTCCATAGTGCCTTAACATTGATAGGCCGCGATATCGCATCCACGATATCATGTCACAAATATATATATATATGCAACCCCCCATGCTACATAACATCATTTTCAACTATTCATGCGGGGGAGTTTTTCAAATTTTTCTCTATGACTTGCAATCGCGCATCATTTGCTTTCATACCTATATCTCGCTCGCTGGTCCTCCGATTTTCATTCCGTCTAAACCTACTTGAACCTGGAGTGTTCAGCTTAGTCGTGGGGGAAGGGCACATGCCGAATAGCACATAACTTTTTTGGAATTTATCATCGTCCAAAGGATATTATCAAGGGTAATTAGTTATAACATTAAGGATAAATGTGCCAAAAATAATTTCATCCCCTTAGTTATACTGGGAAACTAGATTTGGAAACCACCTAAGCAAAGAGGATTAAATATTATAATATTTTGGGAAACATCACACAGAGATAAAAAAAATTCATTAAGGCAAGCAGTAAGTTATAACCTAACTTTGGTAACAACCTTACTAACGATGGGCCCTGTGTGATTGCAGATGGCCCCGAAGCGTGGACAACAGAAAGGTCCTACTCAAGGTGGAAGTAAACGACCTAGGAGAGGTGGACAAGTTCCTGCCGGATAGCATGTAGGGCAGGAGGAATAATCATTTAGTATCCACCAAGAGGACCCTATTACTATACAATCAAGGCAGGCAGAAGGAGGAGCTGCGGCAGCGCCTGAATAGGGACAACATCTCACATTACCCCAAGATTGTGTTTAGGCCATTCATGAAAGGTCCATATTCACTGCAGTGATTGTGGAATTAAACTTTGGATCTTTCAAAGAATTTGCTCCGAAGGCCGTTAGGGACCACCTCAAAGGGTCTCCATTATGGCCTATCCTCTCTGAAAGTGGTGCCTAGTACTTAGGGGAAATGTACCAATTCTAGCACAACAAAGAATAAGGCACCATGGTCAACATTTGTGGTGTGATGGTTGATTTCTCTGTTCAAGTCATTTTGGAAGTATTAAACCTTTTGAATACAGGGCCAAAGGTTGCTCAGTTGTCTACCTGTTCAAACCCTAATGTGCAACAAGTTTGGTTGGAAAGGGCATATGGCAAGGAAGATAAGATGTTTGGGGAGTTGACAACGGAAGAGAGGATCTATTTCAAAATAGGAACTTATCACCTCTTCCCCACAAAGGGCTTAAAAAAATTTCAACATATACGACAAGAGGATGTGCAGTGTTGATGGGAAAGGTTAATGTTAACCTACCTCATCTATATTTTATGGAGATCCTGAGGAGATTTGAAGAATGGAAGACAGGGAAGCTTGCATTGCCCTTCCTTTGTCTTATCAAGAAGCTATGTAGATGTGTTGGTATCAAAGGATACACCAATGATGTCCTCTGAAAAGCACAAAATGCTTCATATGCTAAACTGTTAAAGCCACCAGCTGTAAGGAAAATCATTGGTGAGACGCTGGGGCTGGAACAAGAAAAGGAACAAATGGTAGGACCAACTGCAACTCAACTTGCAGGACCTAGCCAACCTCCAAGCATGAGACCTAACCAACAACAAGAAGTAGGGCCTATCACGAGCTAGCAGGATCAACCGCTACTACTGCCACAAGATTACAGACCATCGATGAGCCATCTCATGGCCATCGCTGAGATGGTTAGTTAGGGAAGTCGTGATGATGCAAATATCTTCCACGTCATCGACGATGCCATACTACCCATAATTTCTTTGGATAGCACAAGGGGTGAAGTGTCCATCCATACAGGAGGAGGGGAGAGCACTTGGTCATAACAAATCTCAAGGAACACTGCATCATTTTAGTGCAATTAGAAACTGGTGAAGGGGCCACGGTGGTGGTCATGCAGCACCAGGATGCAGTAGGAGCCGCAGAAGTGGTTGCAGACCACATTACAGAATTTTTAAATGTACCTGTTGTGCCATCGGTAGATCTTATAGGAGCACGGGATGCTCAAACTTTAGCCGGAACCTCAATGACTCCTGCGAAACATGAAGATGTACTTGACCGATTGCTACAAATAGGACAAGTAATGACATCCTTGTTTGACATCCCACAGGATGTTACAGCAATCCAATCAGACCTCATTTCCACCAAGGGAAAGCTGGTTTTGACAGAGATGAGGGCTGAGCATGGTGAAGCAAAGGTGAAAAGATTACAAGAAAGGCTCATGACCCTGCAAGCAGCACAGTGGGACCCTTCTCAATTTGTTCCTGCAGACTAGCTGGACACTTTCAAAATTGAGCAATTAACTAAACTATTAACGGAGAATAAGAAGGTGGCAGAAGAAAAAGAGAAGCCCGTTTGGGATGCCTCTGCGGCACAAGCGCAAACTTATGCCCATACCAAGGCACTCAAGGCCTTACAAGAGGAAAATAAGCAACTTATTGCTGACAACATTTGGTTGACCTTTGTGGAAAAGCAAAAGAATGTTCTTGAAGAACATTTTCAACAATTGCGAGAACAACTCATCAGGGTCAACCAGGACATGAATCATTTAGCCAGGGAAAATCAAACCCTCTCGATGAAGGAGGTACGCACCATCCGTCAAAAGACAGCTATTGAAATAAGCCAGTGGCAGAATGAGACTAAACGACATGAAAAGCTAAAAGAGCACTTTCAAGACCAGGTGGGGATCTATAAATAGATCATTGAGAAGGAGATCCATATGGTCAAGGCCCACATCAACACTCTCAATGCTCAACACACTGATTGGTAGGGCATATTGGACACATATGCATTTGCCCACTAGGAAAAAGTTAAGAACTGGGACCTGCAGATCCAAGACCTTACAGAATACATGGAGTTGGTAAACCTGCAATATGCCAACCTTGCCATGTTAACAGTAAGGTGCCTGAGAACAAAGCTCAAGCAATAGGTAGCCACCACCTACATCAAATATGAAACAAAATTTGCAGAATGCAAGAAGATGTTGCAAAAATTGGAGGTTGTAAATTCTGAATTCAAGTGGTTAATGCAAGCTACCAGGGGAAAAAAGGTGTCACAATAGACTTGGCTCGACGGCTTGTAGATTTTCAAGAATACAGAGACAAAGCTAGAGCTTACGAGGAGGAACAGCAGGTGTTTGCGGCCTGGTATGTCAAAGCAAACAAAATGTTTTTGCAACTACCTTACCCATGGGAGGTGCCGACTCCATCAAACATCGAAACATTGGCATGGATGTCACAAGATCCCCAAACTGAAGAGGAGAAACTCCAGGCCATACTTCAACGCCATCAAATCTCAAGACCTAGAGCACAAGACAAGGGGAAGGCACCCATGGAGGAGCCACCACCACCAGGAACTACATGAGTTCCATCAATTTTATAGCTATAGGATTTTCTTTTGCATTCTCTGTGTTGTGTCTCAATTTTGTTCTGATTCCACACTGCAGCATGAACCCATTCTCGCCAGTTAATAATCCCATATCTATCCACTGTGTAATCAATGGAGCTTGTTCTCACTTTAACTCAAGGATGAGTTTTCATTCAGTCATGGGGGTATGATGAGTCATGAATTTGTTGGCTACGATATCGCATCCATGATATTACATACGTGATATCATGTACATGATATCGCAGCTTGCTTCCTCATCTATAAATAAGAAGTAGGCAAATTTAGTATGGGGCTATTACTTTTTTGAAAGGTAAGTTTAGTAGTTTTGTAGAATCTCTTTGTCAGTTTTCCTCTCAACCCTTTTCTCCCAGTGCATGCCCGTAGTGTGATGATTGTAATTGTACAGCATCCTTATTCAAGTGTGACGTACTTGAACATGCACATGACCGACAATAAAGATTGAGATTACTTCATCATTGCAGCATCCACTTAACTTAATTATTTATTAACTTGTTATTGTTATTTACTGGTTTCTTAGTTAATATCTCTTCACCCTTACCTCCTAGTAACGTGGAATGAGTATGACTTAATCACGAGCATTCAAGTGTGACTACTTGGTAACCCAGTAGCGTACTTAGGCCATGCACTTGGTAATCCTAGTGGTAGTCATGCACGAGGTCCAAGATGTGTATGGATGATTGAGGAACGGATGCTCATTGCACTTAGGATAGTTAGATTCTCTCTGCAATCTCCCACTCCTAGTTAGTTGATATTATTTTCTATCATACCCAGGAGTAGCAGCAGTATAGGAACACATCATACACCTCACTCTGGACTAAATCATACATGATAAAGCCAACACTAATCCAGGTGGGAAGACAGCGAACTACAATCTAAGAATAACTATCTAGATACCATAACTAGTCTATCTGCAAAGTTCGACTGAATCGTGTGTGAAACGCTCGTATTCGTATGGATGAGTGTAGGGGTACCTCGTCACTCATCAACCCCATTGCTGATAGCAAATGAGTTAGCCCCTTAGTTATTATGCCTAAAAAGGGAGGTAAATGGAGGGTGTGCATAGATTTCAGGCTACTAAATATGGAAACATTCAAAGATCACTTTCCATTGCCATTTGTTGACCAAGTCTTAGACACCATCACAGGGCATCGCTATTACAGTTTTCTGGATGGATATAGTGGATATAACAAATAAAAATAGCCCCAGAAGACCAAGCTAAGACTACGTTCACCAGTCCTTGGGGAATGTTCGCATACAAATAGATGTTTTTTGGCTTGTGCAATTCCCCTACAACATTTCAACGACTAGTTCTAAGCATATTCCAATAGTAAATAGGGAATGGTGTGGAGGTCTTTATGGATGACTTCTCCACTTATGGAGCAAACTTTGATCAAGCCTTGGACTGGTTGTAGCAAGTGTTAAAAAGATGTGTAGAAATCAATTTGAGGCTCAACTGGCAGAAAAGCCATTTGATGGTCCAAAAACGCATAGTACTAGGGCAAAAAAATCACACATAGGGATAGAGGTAGACCCCAAGAAAATCAAAATTATCCAAGGAATTACCCGTTAACCGAAAACTGTCAAAGATACTCGATCATTCCTTGGACATACTAGCTACTATAGGAGATTTATTGATAACTTTTCAAAGGTTGCCAAACCATTGGTGGAATTTATGAACAATGACGTACCTTTTGAATGGACCAAGGAATGCGAACTAGCTTTCCAAACTTTAAAGCAGAAGCTAGTAAAAACACCCATTCTACAAGCTTCTGATAGGTCCAAACCATTCCATATCATGATTGATGCATCCAACTATGCCTTAGAAGTCGTACTTACACAATTAGATGACCAGAAGCATCCTTATTATATCCACTATGCAAGTAGAGGTGTCACTGGTGCACAACTTAACTACACTACCACAGAGAAAGAATTAATGGTTGTAGTGTTTGCACTAGAAAAGTTTAGACACTATCTATTAGGATATAAAGTATATGTACATACAAATCATAGTGCAATCTAGTTTCTCATGAATAAGCCAATGGTAAGCCCTTGTATCATACAATGGCTTGTAATCTTACAAGAGTTTGATTTAAGGATCATGGATCGTAAGGGCACTGAGAATGTAGTTGTTGATCATTTATCTTAGTTGCAATGGGACAACAAAGAGGATGAGTATCCAATTTCTAATCATTTCCCTAATGAATTCCTCTTTGCTGGTATAGTGAATAATCAACCACCCACGAAGATAAACTGGTATAGTAGCATTCTTACCTATCTCCTCACCCAACAAACACCACAAGAGTTAAACCTTAAGAAAAAACAACAGTTTCTTCACCGACCCAAGTACTTTATGCAAATCAATGGGAAACTTTACAAAGTGTGTCTTGATAGCTTAGTTTGATGGTGTGTTCTCGATATAAATCAACTACGAGTTCTCCAAGATGCTCATGAGGGTCCTTGTGGGGGCTATTACACTGGGAGATGAACGGTCATCAAGATCCTACTTGCAGAATATTATTGGCCTACATTATTTCAGGATGCCCATCGTTTCATCCAATCTTATGAGTGTTGTCAACGTGATGGAGGAATGACTGCTAGAATGGAGGGTCCGCAACAATGGATTCAACTGTTAGAACCCTTCAACATTTGGGGAATTGATTTTATAGGGCTGATTACACCAAATGTCCAATGGAAAAGCTTATATTATGGTTGTCGTTGATTACCTAACAAAATGGGCTGAAGCAGCTGTTGTTAAAGATTGTACATGATCTATAGTTGCACGATTTGTTCAATAACAAATCATAAACAGGTTTGGTGTGTGATGAGTGGCGAGGTACCCCTACACTCAACCATACGAATACGAGCGTGCACGCGCGATCCGGTCGAACTCCGCAGACTAAATGCCTTAACGCCACAAGAAACACTTGGGGTTAATCGTTCGTTGTCTTCCCAGGCTTGCTTGTAAGTGTCACGGTGTATGGTTAAGCAAGTCTGAGGTATGTGATTTTTTT
>MNCI01026065.1:338321-351684 GCA_015680685.1 Gnetum montanum
CCCCAAGCGAATGGTCAAGCTGAAGTCACCAACAGAGAGATTACGAAAATATTGATAAGAACTATTAGCAAGTTTAGGTGAGACTGGAGAACTAAACTAAACGATACTCTTTGGGCATACCACTCCACATGGAAACTCCCTACAGGCTACTCTCCCTATGAGTTAGTGTATGGTAAATTACCAACGCTTCCCATTCAAACTGAACTCAGTACACTATCCACAGCATGTGACCTCAACCTTGACCTTGATCTAGCACAGAAACAACAGTTAGTAACCCTTAACTTGCTAGATGAAAATCGATTAGCTGCCCTATCATCAAATGAATTGCACAAGGTGTTCAATAAACAACATCATGACCTAAAAATTAGAAAAGTTAAATATTAACCAAGAGATAAGGTTCTCTACTGGAATCGCACACATGCACCACAACGTACTAAATTTCAAACACTATGGAAAGGACCTTATATTATTTACGTAACTTTTTCTTCATGGGCCATGACAATATACAAACCTGAGAGCCCAAAAAAGAAACTGTTGATCAACATGCAACAAACCAAACCTTTTCATGAGCTTAGGATAGCCAGTACACATGCTATCTCTGTTAGTAGACAACTTTGCTCACTATTTCAGATCTCCTCCTTCCAACTCAGTCGTGGGAGAGACGGTTACCTATGCTAACCATTTTAGGCCCTCAGTTCTTTTTGAATTTTTGTTTTACACATTTTTGTTTTACAAATTTTTCCGACTTTTCTTATTTTTGTTGTACACCATCATTCATATTTTTACTATTTGTTTGATTACTTGATTTAGTTTTATTCGTCATCCAATAAGTGCTCGTGATGGTGGATTGAATTTATCATATTGATTGCTAATGTTTGGTTTTTACCTTTGAATTATGATGTTGATATTAAGGTATGGCCCTTTTGGTAAAACAGGCAATGAGTCCACGCTGTCCACTCATCCATACAACTCTATGGTCTCCTTTGGCTTGGAACTGTACAGTCCCCTTTTTCTAAATAAACTTGTTAATGAATTGGTGGCTGGGTATTTTTCAAACCAAGGAAAGACTCAAAGAATGAAAAGGGTGTGACTTCAAGGGGATTCGATGCATTGGTGCTAGCCATTCTCTTGGGTGCTTGGATGCTTTTTCTTGGGTTTTCTACCATTCTGACATTATTCAAAAATCGAAAAGCTGAGTGAATAAAAATAAGTCTTTACATGGTGTGATTCTCATGGAAAAAAAAAAGAGAAAAAGGTAAGAATTCAAAGCACACCCCTTAGACATAATAAAGCAATATGGGCTACAAGCACTGGTTATGGCACTGTAAAGAAATGTTACCCATGCTTGAAGGTTCCCTCCAACTAAGGCCCTTTCTCACTTCCTGCTTCTCCATCTCACTCTCCTTGGGATGGTGGTCACTCTTTGTAGAAGCATTCTTGTTGCCTCAAAAGGATGGATTGGCCAAGTGTATTGATGTGAGGTCAATGAATGTGGTTGGTTTGAGTTTGGATTTGGGATGAGTTCTACTAAGTTATCTTAACCATGAAACACACAAGTAGCTTTACAAAACCTTGTTCTTGGGATTCCATTCCATTCTCTCCTCTCCATCTTTTTTCCCATTTTCTACCTCATTGTCGATTTTATCATTAGTCCGTTCTAAGTTAATGCATTGTTTTTCTTTGGTGAATTCTTGTGGGTAAGTTTTTAACTCTTGCTTCCAAATGAGATTCCTAAAGCCTACGAACTCTTTGGTTTGTGGGTTTGTCAGGGCATAAAATGCATGAACCTACTTTGGGGAGGACCCACTTGCATATCTTTTGGTTTGGTTAAGTTAAGTTCTTTACCCTTAAACATTGTTACAATCAAATTCTTTTTATTTACCCCATCCATGTCATCTAAATTGTATGCACCTTCACAACTGTTTGTAATGAATTCCTTTTTATTGTTGTGAATACCCTCTTGCCACTACTTGTGTCAAGCTTTCTCTAAATTTTATGGATCACTTCTATTATTTAACCCATTTATTAGTCTTTCCACTAATAATATCAAGCAAGCAATCTATCACAATCATAACTTGGCTAGATAAAATCACTGACGAGACAAGGTATTCAACCATTATTTATGTATTATATTCCTTGGTTTTGTTGTGATTGCAGTGGGAAGCATGGATTGGAAGTAGGACTGTCGTCACCAAGGAGGATGCAATCATATCACTCACGGGAGATTATTCATGACCACTGGATCTCTTTTACCTCTCCCTCGTTCTTCTATTGCTAAGAGGGGTTGGATGTCCTTTGGATCCGTTGGTGTTCTTTCCTAATTATCATGAACATTAATTTTGTACATAATTGTAATATTGTATGCTTGGGCACTTCTGTATTTATCTGTTTTCTCTGTGTCACTCTACATGTCAATCAAATAAGTCCACATCCTCATAATATATTTTGCAAAGAACTTGTTTCTCTTCTTCTATACTCAAGGCAGTGGTGACGCACAGCTTTTACATCCCGCCTGCTTGCTTCCTCCCTCTCTCCTTGTCCACTTTCAGCGTGCTTACTCTCTGGTCCTGCGTTGCCCATTCTCAAACAAAGCTACTATTTGTGGTTCAGGTTGCGGGTAATTTACAAGGCTGATTCATCATGTCCAATTGTTGCATGCATGCGCATTCAAACAACAATAGTAGTGTTCTTTAGAAGTTAATATTTTTCTACTACTGTTCTAGATGCTTAGCTTCAATGTTGGATTGCGATAACAGATCTCAGGATTAAGTGCAGATTTCTCAAACTATGGCTGAGAAAAGGCAGAGTTTATAGTTAAGAACTTAGAATTGAGAAAGGGGATTTCTAATTCTAGAATAACAGTGGCAGTGACATGGCTAACGTACGTGTTATTTCATAAAATCTAGAATGATGGTTCTAGTTCTGGTTATAGATGAGAAGGGTAACCTGTAAACCTCCCACAAATGCGACTGCTTAACATGCCTTATTCTATTTTTAGCAATTCAGTTTACCAAAGTGCTACAACAGCATAGTTAGCATTTGCAATGAACAACAGGTTTCTGAACAAAGCAACAACAATAATAGCAAAGGAGGACAAGCAGGAAAAGGTGGACGGGTGGAAGCTGTGCAACGTGGAGCAGGTGGAAGAACTAAAAACAGTGCTAAGAATCATGCCAATTTGGGTAGGAAGCATAATGTTGGTGGTTACCACAGCCCAACTCATCACCTTGTTCGTGCTTCAGGCAAACACCATTGACAAACGACTTGGCAAAAACAACTTCGCCATTCCGACAGGATCCTTAGAATATTTTCCATGTTATCATTCACATTCCTCTTACCCATCTACGATAAGTGGCTGGTACCCTACACTAGAAAACTCACAAAGAACGACAATGGCATAACTCAGTTACAAAGAATAGGAATAGGACAAGTCCTGACCATAATGCCCATGGTTTCTACAACATTGGTGGAGTCCAAACACAACCATGTAGCTGTAGCTCATGGATTATTACTAGATAACAGGCTCAATGCTCAGGTACCCATGTCTACCATGTGGCTACTTCCACAGTACTACATCGTGGGTCTGGGCAAAGCCTTCACTGACATTGATTATAACAAGTTGCTGTACAATCAATTCCCCCACAACATGCGCAGTGTTGCAAGTGCCCTCTTTTTTCTCAGCGGCAACATTGGTGCATTGTGGGGGCCACTCGACCAAGGGCACTCATACACTGCACCAAAATCTCAGGTGGACATGCAAATTGCTGTTGATATATTGGAAAGGCATTTTGATTTTTTATTTTATGTTAAAGGTTGACATTGACTGCTTCAAATTTTATGATGACGATGGTTGTAGGACCAACATTTTGCCATGCTAGACCTTATGTGCATGGACACTGTGCAAGTTGATCTCGCAACCTCCACAGCATGGGTGCAAGGCAGCGCCAGGCTGGGCCAACTATACAACACCATCGCAGGAGCCTCCCAAACGCACGCTTTTTCGATCAACACCTACCCTACCATGGGCGCCAACAATCATATTTCCAACGAAGGCTTTGGCTTTTTGGAACACGCACATGGCCTGACCACTGACAATGTCTTGGACACGATTCTGGTAAACGCTTCAAGCACGCGATGCTTCGAAGGCAACGCATGGGTGAGCACGTGTTCTAGGTGCTCTACAAAGGCAGCAGGGGATCGTGCCCAGATGGAAGCTTTGCCTCGTTCCACGGATGCAATCATGGCCACAGCCACAAATGTGTCAAATGTGGCAAATCTGTTGATCGTGGTCGCAACAGAGGCCATGGTTCTAATAGATTTGTAGGTTTCAACTGTAAATCTGGAATCTTAAGCCTTGGTGGCCCTTTGCGTTCTGGATTTGAGAGATCCACCCACCGCCTGCCCTCTATGCAACTCACACGTCCACCTCTTGTTTCGTGCCCCAATCCATGCTCTAATCTTGTTCTGTGCCCCGATCCACACATCATTTTCATCTTCGGCCAAAATGCTGAATCTACTTTTGCGTAGAACTCAAACCCTCCTCCTCCTCCTGCTCTGTGCACTGTTTTCACGTTCTATCACGTGGCATGATCTGTATTTGTTTACAAGTAAAAAGTTGAGTAAAAAATTTCATAACTTCTGGACAAATAACAAGATTTAAAAACCCAAATTTTTATGCCTTATGGACAAAGTAAAAAAATTCTGTACCTTATTTTTTCAAAGGATGGATTTTCTAAAAAAAAAAATTTCAATCAATTAGTGTATGCTTTCACCCTAGGCCGAGATATATGCCAATTTGGTAATGGAAATATATGGACTAAGAATTTGGCCAATTTTTTTTCTAATAATATTTAGAGATATGACTTAGTAAGATATTTTATCAAAATAGTCATCAATTTAAAGACTGGTAGTGATATTACTAGAGAGGCCTTTCGAATTTGTAATGGCCTCTCGGGCATGACGATCAATTTGTCAATTAATATGACCACAAGATTGTTAATCTGTTTATAAAATAAGATTTGACAATAACTATTATATATCATAATAGATTACGGAATCAACATAGATACTCTTCTATATATAAAGCAATCTGAGTTTGAAAAATAATATCTTGAAACTTGTAAATGTATAGGTTCTTCGATTAGCAATGTTTCTTAGATTTCTTTCCTTTCTTAGATTTCTTTCCCTTCTCAGCAGCTTCACGCTTTGCTCTGAACTCTATTTCAGCCTGTCCTGCAACTTCCTCTTCGCGAATCAATTCTTCCTGCCTTTTTAAAGCAATTGCCTCTCGGTAGGCTACTTCAACTCGATTGCTTTAGCACAAACAAAAGAATACAAATTCATCAAACGTTGTTACTATTGCATATTTTTCAAAAGGTAAATAGATAATTTTAAACACTCAAAAGTTATACCAATGCTTTGGAAAACGCATCAAAAAAAGTAAGTTAAAATAACAGAAGGGCTACAAGTTCGCTAATCCAGCATTAAAAATATAAATCAACTAATCTTTAATATTTACATATTACTCAATATAAGCTTGGAATTTAATATTGCACTGAACTAGATAGAGGTACTGATACACTGATACAATCCCATTAGCAGCTTCACTAGACCACAAATAAATACAAGAAAATCCTATGATATATTTCAATGATGAAGAACATGACATGATGAAGTCAATCTTGTCCAAAACCAAGCATTTCAAACGCCATCCTGCAAAATGCTACATAAATTTATGGCCAGAGTTACATATAAGAGAAAAACAGGACCCAGAGGAACGTCTCCACTTCTTCATTTCAATAAAAAGACTTTTAGCCATATTTTCTATTTTGTGTTTTTAAATTCAATTTCCCTTCAGCTCTACCAATTGCGTATTAATTTTATAAAAAAGATCGGGAACAGGTAAAAGAAACTGTTATTAACAATAAAATTCAGAATTGAAGCATATCGAATATTCCCACAAATTTCTTGTGATATTAGCATCAGCAAATGCATACAGAATGGGATCCCTTATATCTTAGACATCAACAAAGGACCATAATCATGAATCCATTACATAAGCAAACAATCTAATGGTAATGAACAATAGCAATACATAAAAACAATACGTGAATCTATAGTTCCTTTTACTCCTTCAAGAAAACATTAGTTTTCTGATCTACTAAAGATCGAAAAGAAATATCCTGAATTAATTTTTAACATCCTAGCCATTTGGTTTCATTATTAATGAATTATTACATCTCTTAAAATTTTAAAAAATACAAATTTTCTACAAGGCACCAGATAAACTAAAAAACAGACGACGCATACAAAGGTGCACCCTGAATCACGAACAGTTCAATCTAACCGTTCAAATATAAAAGAAAAACTTAAATTTTCGCGGACATAATTATGAGTTCTCAAACTTGAAAATTCTCAGAAAAAGGATCATTTGGATCTCTAAAGAAATCATTTAAAAAATGCAATTTAAGAAGGTTACTAAGCTATCATAACTATTCTATTAAAACTTCCAGCATATACCAGTAACATTAAATAATATTCAGTCCATAACACTCTAGAGCAGTAACGCTAAATAACATTTCATCTATAAAAAAACCCAATTTTACCACACTTTCACATAGTTTCAAATCTCAAATTTAATTTTCCTTGATTCTACATTGTGTGCGCTTGAGCTTTATATACCACCATTCTTGGCAACTTTATTGCATGTATCCTGCCCAGATTCATCAGAAAAACAAACTATACAGTTGGGTATATATGCCACATTTTCATTTCTCTATTAAATAATTTTCTATACAAGAATGTGAATGATTTGGTAATGACTTAGCAGCAAAGTACATTTTTCCTGACGAGAACAGGAAAGATTCTCTCAGCCAAATTATAAATATATATCTATGCAAATGATTTGGTAATGACTTAGTAAAGAAGTACATTTTTATTTATGAGAACAGAAAAGATTCTCTCAGCCAAATTATAGATATATATTATAAATATATAACTAAGCTAGTAATCTCCATTCATAAGCTATAGCATGATATTCAGAATTCTATAACCATTACCTACAAAGATGAGCCAGGACATAAATTTCAATTGTCCTCTTTCCCAACTCAGTAAGCCGTCTTTCATCTCGTTCAACAGAATCTTTTGCAAAATCATCTCCAGAACAATCCTACAGGTAGCATATATTTTGTTCATAAATTTCGATAAGGGATAAACGACAGACGTTAAAATTCTCTTCATATAAAAAAAACTGAAGAAATACAGTAGTGAAAGAAACATGCCAATATGAAACAAACACAAATAAAATGCGCAACATCAACAATTCAAAAATTTTAAAGAAACAGCTTTTTTAGATGTAACTAGTTACAATAACTACAGAATGCTTTTTTGGAATCAGAATTATGCATGATATGAATTGAACTAGCTTATGGAAATCTCATGCAAGGATTATAAGAAATACAAAGGCATTTTCTGTATCTAGTGATGTAGTCGCAATAGTGACTCAGCAAATTCAAACAGCAAGAAAACAAATTTGAAGATAAGTAACAACTTCCATTGAACATTCGGTCTAAAACTCTTTTAACGGCAAAAGACAAAACCAATATTTGAAAATGCCAATTTATGTTAAAGGTATTCTGCATTGAAAATTAAAAACTTATACAGGAACTGCACTTACAGATGCAAACTACAATACATTACAGCCAATTAGACGAAAACAAATTTAATGAATGAACCATGGTGAAATAAAAACTAGATTTATTGACATAATGTCTGAAGATAGCACTCAACATCCTATTAAAAAAATCCCATAGCATCCTAGTAAAGAATACTATACAGAAGTAACTAATTTGATGACAAGTAAATAACATGTTCAGGAAGAAACTCATTACTATTAAAAAAAGGTCTCAAACGAAAAGCATAACTTAAAATTGTACCGAACTGAACTGCTACTCTTACACTTTAACCCCCAGGATCTATTGGACCAGTTCAGTTTCGGGCATTTATGTGTCACAGAATATCTTTATATCTCAGCATATCTCACTGACATCAAACCTATGACTTGTATGCAAATCATAAACATTAACAAACAGGTTATAACTCACCGAAATTCAAGCACTTTTTACAATAGCAAGCACATCCATCTCACTCAACAAATTTCATCATACCTCAGTATAAACTGCAACCTCCAGGGTGCAGATCACAATGCTTACGAATAAATTATACCCCATTGAAAAATTTTCTTAATATTAGAGATACCATTTACCACCATGAAATTAAAAGAACACGATCACATGAAATGTAAACCAGTAGAATCTCCTTTGACAAATATTAAAAACCCACCTTTGTTCGGTTTTGTGGACCTNTGTAAACCAGTAGAATCTTCTTTGACAAATATTAAAAACCCACCTTTGTTCGGTTTTGTGGACCTTTGTCTTCTTTAAAGGGTAGCAAAGGTTCTGTTGCAGCTCTTTCAAGTAAAGAAAGTACATCATCAACAAGGACAAAGTACTCTTTCTCCACCCAAACAACAGGAAAGCTGTTGTCGCCTTCATCATTGGTATACTTCTCTTTCTTACTTTTGCTACGGTAATTAAGTGCTTTACAACCACTGTAAAGTGCATCCATCACTAGGGTTGAAGTTACTTCTTTCTCATTGAAAAAACGCTTGACAATAGCCTTCAATATGATATCAGTTTTTTCCCTTGATAACCGATGCCGAACACTTTCATCAATTGCTGACCAAAAGCCACGAAAACTACAAATACACAGAATAGATCATGTAAAGGGCCGTGATAACTTGCAGTCATAACCCTGCATAACCGTTACCATAAAAATAGGATAAATGCAGATCCTTTGACCACCTATTGGTATCTTCAATCAATTTTGCCAGTTTTTCACGCTTCTCTTCCACAAAACGTCTGCAAATGCCTTCTACATTTGTCAGATGGACACGAACCAACTTTCTCCTGTACTGTGAGTCTAGGCATCGGAATGGACGGTTGGAATTTTCTCTATATTTCAAGAAAGGCTAGTTAGGAAAAATAAAAGCTAAGCATTCTATGGTGTTTGTGTAATATTAGAAAGTAAACCTTAAAAACATTCAATGTAGAATTTTTTTTAAAAAAATGTCAGGTAGCATTTTATGATTTGCCAGTCTATGAATAAACAGGCTCTTACTTCCAAGCACCGTTCAAGATAAATATATTAGAAAAAATAAAAGGCCACATCCAACGCTTTATAATGTAGCTTTAAATCAACCTAGATTCAGTGTTTTGAACGTTTCTTGAACCTTTCAAATCTGAGAGTGATAAAAAAGAAGGGAAAAATTCTAGAAATAGTGGTAACTCAACGGCATATATTTCTATTTTAAAAAGTTAATATTATAACAATGAAAAGATCATAACCCAGAAGCTCAATGCTTATACCACCAAAGCAGGGTCCTGGGAGGGTTGGTGGATAAGCAAAAGCATAAGCTCTTTAAAGTGGCTGCCCCTAATCCCAAACCCAAGTCAAATGCCTTGAGAAATAAGTACCTTACCATCGCTCCAAATAATGGCCCCAATCCTAACACTCCACCATGTCAAAGCTTGATACTAAATAGATAATCATGTCATTAAAAACATAAAAGTATATATATTATATTGAAAAAAGTTCACATAATCATGAAATTATGAGAGCACAACAGTAAAATAGTGTCTTGCCGACAACTACAAAACAATGACAACACTTCCGCATAGATTCAGTATTTGCTTCATATCAGTATAATGCTGCATATTCATCACAAAAATTCATCAAACCTTCTTTATCCCTAAACAACTCAGGCATTTACCAATGACATGATAACTCAATGGTAAAGAATTGGTATGCAAAGCACAGATTCCGTATTCAAAACATCACAAAGGCATAGGGATGCGCGGGTCACTCCTGAGATGAAGTCAGATTCAGCAAGTTACCATCAAACTTGGAATAACTTAAAGAGCCTTCAATTTTGACCGCTTGAAGCTTCAAAAATAAGTAAAAACTCTAACTCAGCTCATGAGTCTCAAGTGACTCGGCCAGACAAAAGAACTTGAGACTCTGCAAGTACCCTCATAACACCGGTGTGCACAAGCAAAGGTGCAGAGCACACACAAATCATAGAATTAAGCCCAGATGTCCCATGGGTTTTAGCAGATAGAATCTAGACAATGTTCTCAATTTTACATGCTAATCTTCTATTTACAATGTTAACATTTATGATTATATACCCGGAAAAATTTCACCAAAACAGCTTAGTAAAATCAGCATTGTTAATAAAATCACACGAAATTTTAATGGTTCAGAAAAATATAACACTTTAATGACCTTATTCACACCAAGCTCAATAACTTATATTAGCCTTTAACAAATAAGAAAAAAAATGAATCACAAAGAAAGTTTGCATTTAGCAATAATAAAAAGCATCACAAGAAGAAATCGCATTGAACAGACAAAAAGAAATCATTGTCACCAGGCTTTGCAAAGTAAAAAGAGACATTAAGCATTCAGAGATATACCTAATGACTTGAACTTGGGCTTTAATGACAAGAATATCAGCAACAATGAAACCATCCAACACTTTGGACAGTTCCATGAATTTCTTCCAACCCCAATCATGCTCTTTCTTACAGAATCGATGCAGTGTATCTAATAAAAAATTCATAACATCGTAACCTTAGAGCATTCATGCAAGTACGCACATGTAGAGTATGCTCATCCCTATAGTTAAAATAACACTAACCTGAATATTTTGATTTCTTTGGATCTTTGTTCACAACAGAAATTGTAAATTGTGCAAAGTGGCTCCATCCTAAAAATTACAAACCATTGACACAGAAAATGAAAATAAAATTAAAACAGATTTCACATCTACCTAAATAGACCGTCAGAATGGCATGAAACATCAAGCTTACAGTCATCATAAATTTTCATAATATTTACAATAGCATCTCTTCCTACGTAGTTTTCAAAACTACACCTACAAAACTGAAAATACAATATCACTATGTCTAAAAGGCTAAGTTGTGTCTGCAACATAATAAAAACAATCAAAACACTAAGGAGGCAAAAGAAAACGTGCATGTAAAATTAAAATGCTTCTCAACACCAATCCGTCAAATAGCACATGCCAACGCACAAATGCAAAGTATCCCATATCTCTTCTTAGGCTGCTGAAGCACATTCTATAAGATAACTGTATGGTAATTTTTGTTTACATTAAACTTTATTGCATTTAATTAATACACATTGATACATAGCTAGATTTCTGTAATTCACATATGAAATATCTGAATTTAAGCTCTCTTAGCATCTATAAATCCATACAATCTATACAATTTAATCATTCGCATGCACATATTTTCATAGATCAAGAAAACACTATCTATAACATTATTGTTAAGGAATCTCTTTGATTACAAAAACAAGTTTAACAAAGATGATTGACCACTTGACAAAGTTCTCACCTCCAGGAAGCTTGTCATAATCAGTCGCACAGAGAAATAGGGAGAGATGATTGCACACATCACATCCCTGAGGGTATACCAAAATATACCTGTGTGAACATTAGACAGCAAAACCAGTCAATGTGATATATGAGAAGCATTTGTAAACTTACCAGAGAAATACATAAAAAGATCAAAAAAAAATTACCATTTATAACCCCCAACTTCAAATACATTACTCCTGAGTTCCCTGTTGCTTATTTCTGAAAACTTCTCAATTTTCCAAGTGAACTTTCCATAAAGATCAGATGGTCTGGGGCCTGAAATCAACACATCATAGTATAGCCAGTGAACACTAAATAATCTCAGGAAAGGCAAACTACATAGGGCAAGTCTGTATGTTAGCAAGGTCATAATCAGTAATTTATGTGTATTTGTACATTGCAAGGATTGAAAACAACGCTCCAAAAAAAAACCTTTTTTTTCAGACATGGTGCAAACTGCAATGTGATTTGCAAATTGATGGTGAAAACATACATTCAACAGCTAGAAAACAGAATCTACAAATCCTTAAATAGATTTGTTTCTTATATTCCATATTACCATCCACTGAATAATAAAACCAATGGAGTTAAGGTCCAAGCACAACTATAAGAAAATTACCATCTTCAACTTACGACCTAATTCTTTTAAAAAGAACTGGAAAATATGCTCTTCTAATATAATTAAAACTTCATAAGGTCTCAAAAAATAAATTTCAATATATAGTCAAGAACTGTACTTGTGCAGAAGATAGCAACACAAAAGCTAAGCGATACTGATTATTGCATGTTAATTATTTATTGCCACAACCACCTCCAAAGGTGTCAGAATGGCAACATTTAGTCTATGATACTTAATCTTTATTTTCAGAATCCAGGATCTATATAAAACACTCATTATGCAACTGTAGATCATGGAGTCATGACTAAACATTAAAATAGTATGTCAAATGGATGCAACCACACTGGTAAGTAAGATAATGTGGTTAACTCACAAAATAACTTTTTGCTAGGATTGAGATTAAGAATACAGCTCATGCATACACGAATTCAGAAAAAACTATAGATGTATTCCTTAAAATGGCTTGTTAAATATTCGAATTTCTTCCTAAATTACACCTGAATCAACAGAAGAAGAAAGAATGTTGTTAAAAGTGATCCGTGCTAACATTTCCAGCAACACATGTAAGAAGCAGAGACCTAAATCCTTCAGCGAAAATAAATAATGAATCTAACAAACATAAATCGTGAAAGCAAAGACCAGAATTCAATCAAAGGGCAAACCCATTCTCAGGTGAAGCTGATTCGTGAATTACAACATATATTTTTAAAAATATACATATAAAACATGAACTGTACACAGTCCACAGTATTGCACATCACCGCATTCTAAGAGCTGCAGAGCTGTATATGACAATAGCTTTATAACGGATACTACCAATGATAAAACATCGAAAAACATGGCACTGCGTACAGAAAGGGCACTGATTGCGATATTGTAGGGCAGGTGCTGACTCAAGGAAAAGGAATCCCAATGATATCGAAATAAAATGCCAACGGAACAAAAAAAGAAAAAAAAAACGAAAGCATTGTATAGCTCATCTAAAATCGTTCCAATCCCAATGCCGTCAGATAGCGAAGATAAGATGGTCTAAATGTTGGCTCAGCAGAGGCATTGTCCCCAAATCTAGAAATTTTTCAACACTGTTGAAAACTTCATTTCAAAGCTTCCAGTCACGAAAAAGGCATACCTACTCCCACATTGATCAAAATATCCTAAAGACGAATCCTCTGCAATGCACTAAAACTGTAACCCTCATTCCCTTCCCTTCCCAGCTTCCAGAATCTCCAGCAAAAAGG
>MNCI01026067.1:0-17924 GCA_015680685.1 Gnetum montanum
CATCTTTGGGACCACAGGCTTTACAAGCCTCTCATATTCCTCTTCTTCACTTCATCCTTCATAGCCCAACTTAAACATCCTTCTTGTTATTCAACCCTCCCTCAATACTAATGTCCATTGCATGGTTCTAAGATTCTTAACTCCTCTTGTATTTGTTAGTGCAAACTTTCCAAATAATGAAAATGCTCCAAGGTTTCTACGAAACCTTTCAAATGATCTAGGACCTCACGAAAGAGCTGCAAAAGCTCAAAGCGTCAACCACCCAAATAGTTAAGATCATGGACTTCAAGTAACATGACTCCATCAATCTTACAATCCCTTAAATAATTCCTTATGGGCATTCCCATCCCCTAGTTTACCAAATATGAGAGAGAAGATGATCCTAACTCTCACCTTATGACTCTTCATTTTGAATGTTTTTTGTTATAGGCCTGGCCCCATACTATTATGCATGTCTTTGCTATTTCCCTCATAGGGAAAGCCTTGCATTGGTACTATGCATTACCTAGAGGACTTGATCTCAAATTTTCTTAATCATTTCAAATATAATTTGAAACTCGATACAATGCTTAACCAATTGATGAAAGTTAAACAAGGGCTCCTTCAACCTATGTAGAGGTTTAAACAATAATGTGATCCTCTCCTTAATGATATTCCTAAGCTCATCGCTAAGATGCATCTTTTTGCCATCTTCAATGGGCTAGTTCATAATGTTATTAATTACAAATTATATTACCTAGACTCATGATTCCTTAGCCAAGCCTTCTTCTAAATAAAAAACACAAAGGATGCCATTGAAGCTAGGAATGACCTTGCTTACATAACATATAAGAATTAACATATGAGAAAGGATAAGGATGGGGGAAACGAAAATACATAGCCATGACCACTATGGCCAAAGAAAATAAGATGACATAGGGGCCAAATACAACACAACCGAAAGCTCTTGCTACCATTACTCAAACATCAACCTCTAGAGCTTCTACATCTAATCTTCCAAAATCCAATCTTGAATGAAAATATTGGTGTAAGTATATGAACTTATTTATTAAATCATTGGATCTTATCAATCAGTTGCTCAATGTAGCAGTCAAAAACATCAGTGGCTGGAGCACCAAGAGGTCATCAGGCATACAACCTAACCATCGATCTGTGTGAGGGCCATGCTGGAAAAAAATGGAAACAGGGTGCTTTGAACAGTCAAGTCGATTAGACAGTGAATTAATTGGTGTATAATAACCTTTCATAAANCTTGAGTGAGAGAGTGCATCATCCCAAGATCAGGGGATTTAATCTTTGTTTGGCTGGAAGGCATACAACCGATGCGTAATGTGGATAGGCATAGCTTACAACAAAGTGGTATGTTCATAGCTCCTTGAATTACTCTCAACAGCTTGCTAACAAGGATCCTCTACTTGCCAGTCTTTTTTCCATAGCTAATCGCCAGAAAACCAAAATGCCAAAATTCCAATCTTCAAAGCCAATCGCAAGACAAGTGATTCTCAAAGCCATCAATCCCAAAAGCCAACCCTCAAAGCCAATTGTAAGAAAGGTGATTCTCAAAGTCAATAGTGCCCAAAGGCACTAACCCCAACCCCTTGAACATTGTTCATTGGGGTATTTATAAAGTTAGATGCAGGAAAGAAATGTGGTTTGGATGCTATGTGTCCTAAGTAACAGAGTACAAATGTGATTGTACCATGCTACTGTGTAATGCTAGGCTACAGTGTTACGCTAACATGCTATGCTGCAATGTGATGCTGAATGTGAAACCTACTATGCTATGACCATACTGTTCAAGCTGCATGTGCTAGAATCTAGTGAACTACCATGTTTGTTATAAAGAATGCCAATAATGAATGCAAAGTGGAGCCTGTGCTCTAGAACTATGTCTTCCCTACTCTTGTGAGCAAGGTCAAGCATAGGGACAACATTGGGGATAATTAGGGGGGTGAAAAACAAAGCAAAGTTGCTAATTCTATCTGTTGAAGAAATGCAGAGATAGGAGTGACCACTATGAATAAGTTCTAGAGCTAATCAAAGACGTCCTAATGCTTTCATGTGAGTGTTATGCTATTTATGTTGCCTAGCATATTGGCATAGTGTAAACATCTGCATGTTATGTTGTGCTACGCTAGTTTTGAGAGAAATCTTGCCCAAAAGCTAAAAATACCTATATGAGGCTTAGCTAGGCAAGCAACTTCTATAATTGGCAACTCTTTCATCCATGTTGAAAGGTCCTGTGACCTACGGAGTTCATCCTTGGAATAATTTTATGCTTTCTGTCCTTGCTACACTATGCTACGTTGTGTAGCATAGCACAACATAGCAGCCAATGTGACATGAATTCCTATTTGATCTACAATGCTTTGTTGAGAAATTCTGCTTAGGACCTAAGGGGTGAAGCAGGATAAGAAGTCTTGGAAGTCTGAATGTGGCTAAGTGCAATCCCTTTGCTAGGAACCACTTAGCAGGAGACCTTTGTGCATTCTTACCATACTACGCTATGCTATGCTGCATAGCGTAGCCTAGCATAGCACCCAAATTTTCCTGAATCTTATCTCATTTTGCAAAGATTCTATTATGGGATGTTGGTCATGTCTTGGCATTATTGTAGAAGAAGCATGTTTGACAGTTAAGGCATGGGCAAATATGCTTACTCCATTAGATCCATCTGAGTAGGAGTATCATCATAGTACATCCCTACTACACTATGCTACACTGTGTAGTGTAGCATAGTAGAGCACTCAAATTGAGATGACTTTTGATAAAATTTGCCACATTTTGCTACATCGTGGTGGTCATGCATCAAGGATGAAGTGGGGCAAGTATCCCAATGGGCTGAGTCGTTGTCAATCTAGAGCCCAATCATTCTTCTCAAGGCCTGCTACGTTGTGCAACATAGTAAGTCTCATAGTTGCTAGGACCTAGGCCCTGGGTAGACCATCAATCAGGTCAAGTGCCAAGCTAGGCCAGCTAGAGGGTGAAGCAAGCCTGTCACCCTAGGAGATAGAAAATTTTTTGGACTGTATGATGTACCCCAATGCCGCTTTCATACAAACTAGCTCCATGGATGGGTGCTACATTGACTATGCTATAGACGATGGTAGCCAAGCCTAGAAGTGGCTTTGTAGGCATTAGGACTTCTAGGATACCATATTGCATGCATAGTTCGATGTGACACCACACTCGTAGAGATCCTTACCCAAATTTTTAAACTTTGCTGAATCATGAATGTCCTAAAATTTATGGTGTTTCAATGGCCCCTCTTTGTTGACATCTAGAGGATCTACTCGAGAGACATCAACAAAGAATACAAAACACCATGAAGAATAAAACACCAACATCACTCTTTAGTGCTCACTCAGATGAAACTTCACTACATTTGAGGGTACCTGGAGGGCGATGTAGGATAAGGGGACAAGGGATGGATTTGAGGAAATAGATTCGGGGAAGGAATGAATGTAAAATATGATGATTTGAAAAACTATTACCATAGCATGATCCCTCATTGGAGTGCTTGTGAGGGAGTTAGCATGCATGGGTGTCTTTCTTTCTAGGACTTTGACCTCTTACCGAAGTGCTTAGAGATGGTTGATTTATGGCCGAAGTGATTGTAAAGCAACTATAGTACCATTTGTTTTAGGAACTTGTTTTTTTTCTGAGCTTTTTTCTCTTTTGTGCTTTTTATTGCACATCCATGTTCACATGAAGACAACCTTGTCGTCATCGTAGGATAGGTGTTTCCTCCCTAGGATGAGCTATGTTACATCCATGTGGGGCTTTGTCCTACCTACAATGACTTTCCATGGGACGAGTTGCACTATGCCCATCATGGACTTGGTAGTTGGGCATGTGGGAGGGCTTTATGTGCATTGGGAAAGCTTGTAAAGGGGATATGGAAAACTACAAGTATAAGGAAGAGTAGGGCATGCACTCTCAAGTAGATAAGTAAATTGAACTAGGTACTTCGGAGCAGCACAATGTCTTGTTCTCATGGTGAAATGCATTCCTAAAAGAAGCCATCTTTTCTGTTATCCTGCAAACACAATAGAGAGAAAACTAGAAAAAGGTAACCATCTAGTGAAGTGAGGGTAAGGTCCTGCTTGCTTTGGACACTATGAGAGTGGTAAGTGTTGTGTCTGACATGTGTGATGTCTAAAGTAGGAAGGCCAACATCGATTCTCATAACGGTAGGCTATAAAGGTTAGCACTGAAGAGGCTAAGAGTGGTGGTGATGCAGGCACTCACTATTCATTACCTAAGGCAAACATCATGTAGTCCAACTACAAGGTGAGAATCCTAATAGTTGAATGTCTTTTTGGCTCGAATTATGATGAGGGTTGGAGGATGCAACCTTGTGGCTAGGCCACAATAGTGCTAGGAATCTAGCAGTAGGTGCTGATGGTAAGAGCTACTATCAAGATGATTGGCTGTGGTAGCAGTAGCTCCAAAAGGTTAGGAAGATGTTAAACAACATCTCCAGAAGATCAGCAAGATGACAAGGGCGATGACGTTGCATGTGTTCAAGAGGGTTTTTTCTTGACAATGTGAATTGCATTCTAGAACTAGAACATCCTACCCCATGTTGTCCAGGAAGTTTGAAATTATGCATGCTCAATTGTTTACAATTTCACATGTATGAGTTGGGAGGCGTTGCGTCATGAATCCAATTTAGGATCTTGGTAGACCATCAGATGTGCTAGTTTAAGGTCCCAGTAGACCAATGTCCTAGTTCAATGTCCTAGCAGATTGTTGTTCTAGTTTAAGGTCCTAGAAAACTATGCATGGCTAGTTTAAGATTGTAGCAGACCATGCTGTGGATGCCAGTTTTATGTCATGGCCCAAAGACATGTTGTGCTAGTTTAACATCATAGCAAATTAGCTATGCCAGTTTATAGTCATAGCGAACTATCTGTGCTAGTTTATAGTCATAGCAGATTACCTATTCCAGTTTTACGTCATAGTGAACATTCATCTTACCTTGCTTTGCATTCAATGTGATCCTTTACATTAAACGTAGTATGGATTTACGTACATGTGGTTGATGGGATTTGCAAACTCATTTTCATCTACGTTGGCCAATTTGAATGCCCCATTTTCATAGGCTTTTGTGACTATGAAAGGGCCTTGAGAACTAAGTCCTCCTTTTTAATCAGTTGTTGATCAATACTAGGAAACGAGAAGTTATTCTTAATTTTCACCCTATTTAAATCTCAGAATTCTATAAAAATTCATAAAATCTTGATTTTCTTAGGTGTGACTACAATGTTTGAGACCTAATCTGAGTAATCAACGGCCTAAATGAAACTGACATAATAGAGTTTGGTGATTTTTTCATGCATAGCTAAGGTAATCTCTAGTTTAACTTTGCATGATTTTTGTTTAAGCACTTTGATAGATGGATCTAAGATAATGTTGTGTTGTATGAGTCATGGGTCTAGGCCTGGTATGTCCTCATATGACCACACAAACACTTTGACATTGTCATTAAGGACTTTAGAGATGTTTTGTTGCACTTGTGGCTCTCGTAGGAAACTGACTTTTAATGTTTTTACCTCACCTCTAGATGCAGTTACAGGGGCTTCAATAAGAGGGTCCTCAGTCACATCCTCGGCCTCTAAGTCTATGATCTGGACTAGGTGTTTGGGCCAATCTAGAGATGTTTCCAGGGACACTGTAGTGTCATGAGTGGATGATTCCAAGTCTAGTGATTCTAAGCTTAAGTGTTTTGTAAGCCTGCCATGAGGTCCTATCAGGAAAAGGGGCATGTGGAGATCACTTTGTATAGCCGTTTTCAAAGCACTCCTACAAAATCATCAAATAAGAAAATGTCAAGAAAATGTGTAGACAAGGTAATCATGCGTTGCAACATAATTACTAGTTTAAGGTCTCAATGGACTGCAACAATGCAGAAGTATATTTTAATATTTCCAATTTAAGGTCATAGTGGATCGNGTTAGCAGTCCATTATGACATTAAACTAGCAATGTTTAGCATGAAGGTTTACATGTTAACGATCCACTATGACCTTAAATTGGAAATATTAAAATATACTTCTGCATTGTTGCAGTCCATTGAGACCTTAAACTAGTAATTATGTTGCAACGCATGATTACCTTGTCTACACATTTTCTTGACATTTTCTTATTTGATGATTTTGTAGGAGTGCTTTGAAAACGGCTATACAAAGTGATCTCCACATGCCCCTTTTCCTGATAGGACCTCATGGCAGGCTTACAAAACACTTAAGCTTAGAATCACTAGACTTGGAATCATCCACTCATGACACTACAGTGTCCCTGGAAACATCTCTAGATTGGCCCAAACACCTAGTCCAGATCATAGACTTAGAGGCCGGGGATGTGACTGAGGACCCTCTTATTGAAGCCCCTGTAACGGCATCTAGAGGTGAGGTAAAAACATTAAAAGTCAGTTTCCTACGAGAGCCACAAGTGCAACAAAACATCTCTAAAGTCCTTAATGACAATGTCAAAGTGTTTGTGTGGTCATATGAGGACATACCAGGCCTAGACCCATGACTCATACAACACAACATTATCTTAGATCCATCTATCAAAGTGCTTAAACAAAAATCATGCAAAGTTAAACNCTTAGAATAGCATACTTTCCTTAGAAGGGATTTTTTGTTTACAAAGTTTCAGGGCAACACAGCACATGCCTGACTTAGCATAGCATGAGCAAAGGGGGAGTTTATTTTGTCTGTGTTTTACCTAGCTATGTTTCATGCAATGGGGTAGGATTGGGACAATGGGGATGTTGTGTGTATTTTTTTAAAGCCACATTATTTTAACATTATGACTATTACTATGTTACGTTTTGGTTCTTGTTACGCTACACTGCTATAGTGCCATTGTTGCCATGTTGCTACACTGGCAGGCTTGCTACACTACTATGCCGTTGGGACTGTTACTCTGCTATACTTGTTACCATGTTTCCATGCTTTTCATATGGCTATATTTCATATTTTTTACGTTGTCACACTTGTAATATTGTTATATCTACCATGCTTATTTCGTTATATCTATCACACTTGCCACTTTGATATGCTTACATGGGGTTTGGGCATCCCGCTATGCTGCACGTAATGTAGGTATTGCTTTTCTGCAAAGTGTAGCTACTACGCTAGTCTACACAGAGCATGCTTACTACATTGCATTATGCAGGGTGTACTACTATGCTACATTGTAAAGGGTATACCTGCTACCCTGTGCTATGTGGGGCGTAGCCGTTATGCTATGCAGGATGTACCCGGTACACTATGCTATGTGTAACACCCTACTATGCTACACATCGTGTTTAGCTCTGTGTGATTTTACCTGTGTGTTACTATTTCATGTGTAAGGGAAAATCTATACATCAAGCGTTATGCTACACTACTTAGTAATCATCACTTGAATATTGCACTAATGATTTTTTGTTGTGTTGCACAGAGTTATGCTAAAACCTGTCATGATCATCGTTGAGCTAGTAGGAGTCTTGTGCTACCTTAGTGAACCCATGGCCAACGTCCCCCCTCCCCACGCATGGGTAGGTAATTAGGTAGTCTAGTTTTGAGATGATGCATGGAACTTCCTAGAGTTCCTCCTTTGCCATTTTAGTATGATCGTGTGGTCACACTTATCAGCCAAAACAACCATTTTACTTACTAAAATGTTGTTGCCTAGGGCAAATCGAGGCATTTTGAAGTTCATGGCTAATGGGTTGATTGAGGACGAAGGGGTAGAAGCCTCAAACTAGTGCCCAAGGGGCTTGAGGTACTTAAGTTGGATTTGGAACATGCTCGAGTTCAAATGCTAGCATCAATACAACATGTTGTACATTGCCTATCACATGGGCACCTACTTCTGGAACCGACCTAGAACCATTTATTATGCCGATGGGTGAGTCCTACCAAGATGTTTTCATCATGTTGCATTATTTGCCTTGTGCTAGTTAAAATGCTTATCATATTTTGCATGTTGTCAGGTTTTATATTGAATAGGGTGGTCTTCATGGTAACGCGAATACATTGGCATTGGTTCAAACAGCTTTGCAAGAGTTCTCCTCTACGAGGAATGTATGTTCCGATGTTGTAGAACAACATGGGCTTAATTTCAAAACCTATCCAACTAATTATGCTAAGTTTTATGGCAAATGTAAAGAAGTTGGCTAGTTGGATAGTGAATGGGCATCTCATCGATCGCTTACTGTAGAAGATGTTTTGGTGGAAATTTCACCATTTCCTATGCCATTTAGTCCTGGTATGTTAAATCATGCACTTTATTTTGCTCAAGTGATGATTTGTTTTTGCTTTTCCTAATTTTGTTGCTAACTAATGTAGTAGCAAGTGAATCCCAAGAGGTTACAGTGATTACCTCTAGGCCTGATGAAACCAACCTCTTCTTCAAGTATGGGGAGGTGGATGAGACTGAATATTGGCTTCGCAATGGGGTCCCAGCCACCCTGGTTCACAACGTTCAAGAGGATAGACTCATGGATTTATTCCTACTAGTAAATCCAAGTGTCCCTATTGCCAAAATGCTCTCCCTAGTTAACTCTTTTTCCAAAAAAGACTAACTGCTTCCATACATGGGTTCACAATGTGTGGGTGGTGTTTGAGATAAATGACAAACCTTTTGTAGACCTTTTCGGTGTCCCCTCTTATGGCCTACCTATAGGGGAAAAGGATAGCAAGGATTTCAACCTTTAGGAAGACATAGAGGAATGGTTGGGAACAAGCAAGGACTGTAAGAGGATTTACATCCATAAGGTCAAGCTAGCGGTGGCCTAAATGATTTACCCTATCTTCCAGGCCCGTGCCTTCCCCAAGCTACTCTCCCAAGGAAAAATCCTTTAAGAAGAGTAGGCTTGAATCATGCGGGATGTTATGGAAGAAGGGACCCACTACAACTAGGCCAAGTACCTCTTTGAAGGCTTGCAAGCTAAAATGGTTAAGCTTCATGAGAAGCTTGATGTCTATTTCAATGTGCATTATGCCATCTTCTTAGCTTGCCTACAACAATTTGTAGAATTCTTGGTGGTTCATGAGAATGATGCTTGTGTGTAACAAGATCACACCTAGATATCCAAGCCATGGATTTACCAAGTTTTCTGTACCACTCGATCCCAAAATCCCCCTGAAGCTATCAGGGAATCACTTTTGATAATGACAAGGGATAGGGTGGGGCATACCTTTCATGCCCTAGACAGTGTTAGAGAGGCACCTTCCATTAACATAGGTAATGTGTTAAGGAGAGCACATCTCATTGCAAAAGTAGTGAAAATCATATTACAACGTAAAAAGTCTCATCCTATGAAGGAACCTCCCCGTACTAATGAGGAAAAGGGTAGAAAGTTACGAATCAAAGTTCGCAAGGTGAAATCCACAGTTGGTAAGTATGCTTGATTAGTTTACTAGTTATCTTTCCTATTATGTGTCACACTAGCCTGCTTATGTTACACATGTTTAACAGAAGAAGAGAAAGAGGTTTCAGCCTCTGAAGTAGGGGCCCTTGATCAAGAGGAAGAAGAGGCCCTGCCCGTGGAAGAAGAGGGTCCTTTTGTAGAGGAAGAGGCCCCTACTTTCGTGATCCTGTTGTGGACTATGCCCTAGCACCTGAGCAGCATATTTCAATTGGAGATGCTGCTACGCGACTGAGTTAGCTAGAGGAGAAAAGGCTTTAATTCGTTGTTGGTGAGTTTGATCGCTTACTTGATAGTGTGTTGATGGACGATCCCCCCACTATCACCCCAGAGGGTTTGTTGGGTAGGAGCTTTGCACTGTCATTTATGTTATTTTTTTAGCTTTGTTGCTATACTCTCTGTCATTGCTAACATGTTTTATTGTGAAGTGGACACCATTGTTAATGGCCCCAATTCTTCTTCCTCGATCCGTCTCCAACCATGGACAGAGACCTCCAATAAATTCACCTTTATGGAGGGGGTGGTCGATGACATGATTGATTGTCTAAGGTAGATCGATCCTGAGATAGGTATGTTGAAATTACTACATTAGGCTCTCTAGGTTGTTGCATTTTTTTCCATGGTACTATGACTAACATTTTCTCACATGTGATTAACAGCTTCTCGTCTCAAGTGGGACCACCGACAAGTAGTCAAAGTTGATGCAGTGCCTCTACTCACACCAAAAATGATCAAGGTTTCTCATGATCTATATGAGGAAATGAGCAAATGTGCACTCTACTCAGCACGTTCATTGTGGGAGTGTAGGCGTGTCAACAAGGACCTCTGGAAGAGGGTAGAAAGACTTGAGAAAGAGAAGGCTAGCCAAGCTACTTAGTTGGAGGACCTTTATGAAACACCGTGACTTTTGAGACCTTGATGATTCAGCAAAATGTCGAAGTCTAGGCAAAGGATTTCTACAAGTGGCGCATCCCAGCAAGTTCCATTTTTTCGTCTAAGGGCCTGTTATGCTATGTTACGCAGCACAGCGTAATGGACTCTAGAAGACAGAACAAAACAAGGGGTACACAATGGTAATACTTCAACTTTGCTAGTTAGCCATGTTCCAAAAATTTTAACTTTTGGCATATTATGCTATGTTACGCTATGCAGCGTAATGTAGTGTAACATAGTGTAATGCCAACAGAAAGTTGATCTAGCTGCAACAACGGAGATAGCAAAATTCAAGCATTAGCAGTTCTTATGCCACGATACACTACCCAGCGTATTGCAGCGTAATCGTAGGAGAGTTTGTTACCAAAGCTCTAAAAATCCTGCAACGCTAAAGACAAGGGTAGATTACGCCATACTATGCTTGAAAGTGTAGCATAGCATAACGCTACAAGCTTTAGCTACAACACATTAGGTCAACGGTATTTTGTGGGCCCAAAAAACATGTCATCTAAACCATGTTGTTCTCCTAACCCTAATCTTATAAATACCTCAGTTGACAATGATCAAAGGGTTGGCAAAATTTTTGTGGGTTAAAAAAATTGGCTTTGGTAGCTATTGGCAATTGTTGGCAATTCTGGCAAAGGATTGATGAGAGAACAAAAGAGTATCAGCAATTAAAAGAACATCGACGGTGACGGAGAGAAAGCTTTTCGTCAAAGATTTGAAGTTAGCAGACATTTTTCTTTGAGTCAAACTCCCTTATGCCTAGATTGGCTAGAGAACAAGGTAGATTGACCTTTGCTTGTTTCATCTCTGAATAGCTTCTTGTTCTTGGTATGCGCTTTGTCTAAATCAAAGTCCGCTTACAATCATTGTATTTAACTTATTTGCTTATAAGTTAAATCCCGGATCTTGGGATTGCACATTCTCCAAATTCAATTCATTACATTTTATTTACATTTATTTTACAATCATTTTGTATTGTTTACATTGTCATCACCACCTTCAAGATTCAATCTTGGAGTAGATCTTGTTTTCTCGTCAATCGATATTATACCCTCACATCGAAATTGTCATCTCGCAATCCGATCATTACAAAATTTATTGATTAAGAAAGTCCCTGTTTGATTGACAAGACCATTCAAGGCACCTTAGATTCATTTTCTCCAGCATGGCCCTCTGATGAATCCAGGGTTGAAACTATGTACATGAAAATTTGCTCAGTGTTTTCAGCAGCCGACGTTTTCTGTCGTTATAGTTTTCTAGTGCTAGAAGGAGAGCCTGAACCTCTGATCTGCATTTCATGGGTAGTCCTATGAGCTTTCTGTACCCATTGTCGACTAACGTAAATGTAATACCTCCATGGTTGTTTATATGATCGTGTGGTACAGATTGGTGACTTCGACGATTCCTCTAGAATCTTGTAGGATAGAAAGCACATTTTCACCTTAGCTTGTCTTTTCCCTTGTAACCTTTATCCTTGTTGTCATTACTCTTAAGCTGTGTAGAGAATGGGCACATCAACCACCACTATTGATACCACTAACCTTGAAAACCCTTGGATGCTCCAAGTTACACCTATTATTGAGCCACCAGCTAATCCAGTGCGACCACGCTGATTCCTCAGGCTCCAAAATAAAGATCCTGAGGGACATGCTTAGCACAAAGAACATTACAATTTCCTCTGCTCTAAACTTGCGGCAAATCTGCCCATGTACCCATAAGAACTTGAAGAAAAACATGAATATGAGTTCATATACTACAATGAGAAGGAATTATTCCTTCACCTAACGTCATTGTACCCCTGACGAACCAACAACAGTTGATGGCCAAGGCATCAACAGAACAACGAGAGGAGTTGTTCCATGATGAAGTGCTTCATGATGGGGAGGAGGATCTAGATTCCCATTCTGAGGAAGGTAGTCACGCTAGCTTTTCTCTGGCCCCTTCTTCTACGACGTCCCATGTAAACCTGCTATTCATGATCACTACGCCCTTTTCATTATCTAATGCTAACCACATCCCACACTTATCCCAACTGCATTTTCTTACTCCAAATACCCTCCCGAGTGGTGTTCACCATTCCTCTGTAGGCACAGTTAGCTAATCCATCTCATTGTATGCCTATGCCTACAACACTGTATGTGCACGCAACGCCTACATTCATCCCACCTTACATGATAGGACCCACTACTACCACGTGGTGGTCTCCAAACACATCATCCCTTGTAGCACAACCTACATAGATGTCTCATATTCATCACCATCAGCACCAAGTCCCACAGACGTTAAACCCCACTGTAGGGTCATTTTCTGTGTCCCTGGTCATGCAAATAGTGTATCCCATGGCACAATTGATGGTTGTCCCTCAATCTACACTACCTACAGGGAGGTGGATGTCACAAGCAGCACCACCTATAGGAATAGTCCCGATAACATTGCACATAGGCCAAGCTGCTGCCTCTATCCCACCACCCAGCGTGGCTCCTCCTGTCATTTCACAACCAACCCCTTCGTCCACGGGTCTGGATCAAGCTGTCCAGCTTATCGAGACCCTCACTGAGGAGGTTAAATGCCTCAAGGCTACTAGCTCTAATACAATAAAGGTCATGGATTTTTACCATGATGATCCTATTAGTCTGGCAGTACCCATTTTGTCACTGCCTATGGGGATGCCACTTCCCCATTTTACAAAATACAATGGGGAAAGTGATCCCAACGCCCATCTAGTTACCTTTAGGTTAGAGTCATTATTATTACAACAGTGGAACATACCATTGTCCATGTCTTTACTATCTCCCTAATGGGTAAAGCTTTAGACTGGTATCGTGCACTCCCACACTCTTCCATCTCAACCTTGGAAGACCTGCTAACTCAGTTCGTGACTCATTTCAAATACAACCTAAAATCAGAAGTCACGCTGGATCAGCTCATGGAAGTCAAAAAAGATCTACTCGAACTAGTCCAAAAGTTTATATAGTCGTGGAGCGCAACTTTGAATGAAATCTATGAACCTATCACAGAGGCCCATCTGTTGGTAATCTTCAAGGGGACAATCAATGACTTCACTAATTCTAAACTGTATTACCTCGCTCCCCGCTCCCTCAGCCAAGCCTTCACTCAGACTAAGAGCATTCAAGACGTGGCAGAGGCTAGCAAAGACCTAGTGTATGTGGTCTACAAAAATGCCCACAACAAGGGGAAAGACAAAGGTAAAGCTATAACAACAATAGTAGCAGTGGTAGCTGAAGGGGCCAATAAGAAAAATAACAACAATAAGGTATCTGCGGTGCCTTCTAAGCCCACAACTAGCTCAAACAGCACCCATCAAGAAATAGCACCCACCCCTGAGGCATCCCCACAGTTGAAGCCAAACTTTGAGCACAAAGATCGCTCAAAATGCACAGCTTTGCCTGTAAAGCCTTCAGAACTGCTGAAGCAATTGTTGGGAACCGATCACATTCAACATAAGAAGGTGTCCAAGGAGGATCTAAAATGCCATAGATGGCATTGTGAGCTACTTAAGAACCCCTCCTTGGCCTTGCCAAATGAACTGCCAGTTCCCAAAAACATTAGGCTGGATGATTTCTATGATTTTCATGAGCTGTGTGGTCATGACCTGGATTACTACTGGGTATTGAAAGATGACATTCAACGCATGATCGATCAAGGTAACCTGATCTTAGATAGCAGTAGTCCAATCCATCCAGAAAACCAGTCCATGCACATGTACCAAGACCCGTTAAACGCAAATAACGCAGGGTACACTATCAATGTAGTGGGTACAAAGGGCAGTCGTCATGCGTAGCCAAAGCAATCCTTTGTGTTGCATGTAGCTCCTCGTCCACCTCAGATGACAAGCCCATCAAGATCAATGGGTGCAGCTCAGCGACAACCTTTTGTCCTTTGAGTCCCTTCTTTGACCTTCATTCCATAATCCACTATTGGTAAAGCTGCATCCTAGCCCGTGCCCACACCTAGGGCACCCTTTGTTATTAGGGTGCTAAAACTATCAGCTTCTTTTGCTACATAGGGGCAAATCTCTAAGTCAACACCCTAGTCACAACCTACTAGGAAAGCAGAAGGGCGTATGATGGGTAACATAGCCAAGGACCACCTCACGCTAGGATTTTATATGCCTACACCCCTTGCCGTGGTGCCCTTGGCCACTCCCCCTAAAAAATACGATGTTACACAAATGCAACCATCTTCTCCTTGCCCAAGAAAATGCAACCCTCAACTAGAAACTGTTCCTCCCTGAGAGATCCATCTCCTAGGATGAATAGAAGAAGAGAAGGGTAACAAACAACCTGATCATGCGCACAATCTCCTTGACGCTCTTACACAAGTCAAGCAAGCTCTTAAACAAAAAAATACAATGCTGAGCCTCTATGACTTGCTAATGATATCACAAAAACATCGTGAGGCCATGGTTCGCATGTTAACGTCCATACCTGTGGATGGGAGCCTACCAGTGAATGAAGAAGCAATTCATTCGATCATGCTTCCCCTCGCCGCTGAACAACCCCAGCCTTCCCTACTGACTTTTCATGACAAATCCATTAAGGACAATCCAGAGAAGGGTCAGGTGACAATAACACCTATGTTCATCACTATCTGGGTTGGCCAATATTGAATCTGGAGAGTACACGTAGATGACGAGGTAGCTACCAATTTCATTCAATATCGTATAGTGGATAAACTGGGTTTGATCGACCAGATCAACCCCACGACAACGTCATGTTTGAAGTCATTCAAGGGGGCAGGAGTGCAAGTCAAGGGGATCATACACATCAAATTTGTAGCGGGGGACCAAGTCCCCATAGATGCATTGTTTAGCATCATCGAGGAGATGCCTAGTTTCAACCTAATCTTGGGGAGGTCTTGGTTGGCTCAACTAAGGGTAGTCTCATCACCCCATTCATCAAGAGATTCACTTGCCCTATGAAGGAGGGGAAGTGATCATCCATGGTGATAAGATGATCCCTCAAGTTGTTAACAATGTAGAAATGGAACAAGGTTCAGAGATTAAAATCCCTGAAGATCAACCTCCTATCCCAACACTTGAATAGGCCAACACAGTGGCTAATGACAGCTTGACTTGGGTTGAACTACCCTTCCAAAAAGAAGACAGCAGCATAGAGGAACTAAGTAATAAACCTCCTCACCCATATGCATCACCAAGTCTAAAAATGATTAAGAAGCAGCTGCAGGGCTAATTGATAAACATGTTAGCGTAACATCATACCAGTTTTCATTGCTTACTATCATGCAGTCCACATTCTTTTATGCCACATCGTTATCTTCATGCTTTTAAACTACCGACGACCCGAAATGGCCTTAAACTATTAGCGGCCTGAAATGGCCTTAAACTATTTTCGTTTATTCTTTTACACTTATGATGGCCCGGCCCAAAATGGCCTTAAACTATTAGTAGTCCGTAGTGGCCTAAAACATATAACCTTTCTGATGATACATTTCCTTTCACAAAAAAACTCCCTTGCACCTTTTCAAAACCAAACCGCCTCCTCCCATACACGAGCATGAGGAGAAGGAACATTGGCCATGGGGACATGTAAATAGCACAAGACGCCCACAATGTACAGGATGATCAGGACAAGCCTTAGCGTAATCCTTTACAATAAAGCACACGATCATTAGGGAAAGCAGTTTAGACATACTAACAACGTTAGGATCAAAAAAATCAAAAAAGGATCATAAAAATCCATTACACAACACTAGGGTTCTCATTGTCTCGACTCCTAGAAAATTACATGTTACGCTAGAGATGCATTACCAAAACTGGCCAAACCCTTGCGACAGTGCAAGGTCTATCTCTGACAATGGTGATGAAGGTAACACTGCATATTACCCCAGTGTAACATGCAACCATTATAGGCGAGACAATGAAACCCTATTTACACTACACAAGGGTACAATATCTAGACTCCTGACTAGTTATGCATTGTGTTTGTACAATATTACCTGAGATCACCCAAACCCTTGCGACGGTGCAAGGTCAATCTTTGACAATGGCGATAGGGATATGTTGGCACATTTTGGCCATTCTATGGAACAGTAAGACTCCTGATTTGAAAACTAAAACTCATGGGTTTGATTTTGGTAAATTTTCAATAACTAACAAAAGTTATCAAAGTTATATATTCAAAGGTTGTTGGCATATCAAAGTTCAATTGCCCTGTTGTTAAGACTTTGTGGTGTAAATCAAAGTTTGAATGAGATGATAGGATTGTTATGGGTGTAATTTTGGGGCAAAAACTAGCTTTTGGATATCCCAGAGATATTAGCAAACATCCGCTACTGGTGCTCAATACCATTCCAGAAAATATTCCAAAAAAACAAATATTTTAGTTTTACGCTCTTTTGCAGGCTCGTGATTTTGCAAAATGCCAAAACCCTCACTCACGTAGTTGTTAGCAATACAGAAAACCATGGGATTCCTGGGCATGGGTCTGTGGAAGGCATACACAACAGCAAAATTATACCTGCAATCATCATCGTCTGAATGTGCTCTGGATGGCTACAGAAAATGCCCATTTTACCTCCCAGAATTTTGTTCTGAACGTAGCCCTGTTCGCGGATTCCGCTAACGATTTCGTGGGTTCAGCAATGGAATTGGAGAGATTAGGCATGACCTCAATTTTCCTGCTCTATGTCGTGGCAAGAATAATCGTAGAATTAACGAGGGTTCTTTTGCTGCTAGTGCAAATTCATCATTTGGTGGGAGTTTTGGCGTTCTTGGAAAAATTCATGGATCTGTTTTTCTGCCATTAGGGCTTTCGGCAGGGTTAATTTTGCAGCGGCGCCAACACAACACGCGGTCACAGCATGTACAGAAAACCCCCAAATCTGAACCTGCATTTTTCTGTGTTCTATCCTGTGCGTAAAGGTCTGGCTACGGTTGCACTACGGAAATCAAAGAACAAAGAACAAAAGGCAGAGAACAAGCAGGCGCGTTTCTAGCTCGTTCCTGCAACTTCCAAAAATTTATGCAGGTTACTTCATCGCTAAACAGGGCTTTTTCTTCCGAAAGATTTATTTCAAATTTTTAGGCAGTATGTCGTTCACTCCTCCTGCAACTTACCTTCCAAAACAGCAGCCATGTCCAACATCGATGCATTCGGCATCGCATATCAGTCCGATGAATACGGTAACAAAGACACAGAGGCACATCAAGACAAGTGTCCGGAGATATTTTGAGCCGATGCTGGTAAACCGGAGTTGCAGTTCATTAAATAAAATTTTAAAATTTAAAATAATCCACAATACCATATGCACTAAGTGTGAAGCCCCAGTTATAAACTTACCTTTTTTAATTATCTCAAGACTTCAAAAACATTATTGTTTAAAATATTATATAAGTTATATAAGTTACTACCTACAAATATTTGTAATATTAATATTAACATGTTTATAATATTTTAAATATTTGTAGTATAGATATAACTTCCAAAGCATAAATCTCTCCTAATTATATGTATAACTTCCTAAATAACTCCTTCCTAATTAAATGAGTATGTTGTAACCTCCTTACTTGGGAGAAA
>MNCI01026070.1:920-28319 GCA_015680685.1 Gnetum montanum
ATGATTGTACAAGGAAGGTTTGGGTTTATATGCTGAAATCAAAAGATGAAGTGTTTTCAGTTTTCAAAACATTTGTTGCAAGAGTAGAAAATGAAATAGGTCTCAAAATAAAATGTTTGCAAACTGATAATGGTGGGGAGTACACTTCTAAAGTGTTTGCTGATTTTTGCAACATCAAAGAAACTAGGCACATTTGTACCCCTCCTAGTACACCACAGGAAAATGGAGTTGTTGAAAGATGCAACAGAACATTGCTGGATCATGCTAGAATAATGGTTTCAGGTGTAGGCCTACCTAAGACATTTTGGGGTGAGGTAGTTATGACTGCTACATATTTGATGAATAGTTCTCCACATTCTTCAATTGATAATCCTATTCTAGAAGTTGTTTGGAAATGTAAAAACGTTTCATACAGACATTTAAAAGTTTTTGGATGTGAGGCATTTATGCATATTCCAAAGGAAAATAGAACTAACTTGGAGGACAAGGCTAAAAGTTGCATATTTTTTGGATATGGAGAAGATGAGTTAGGATTCAGACTTTGGGATCCTGAATTAAAATGTGTAGTGTGAGATCAAGGGATGTTAAATTCAAACAAAATGTGATGTTTAGTGAGCTGCAAAAGAAAGACAAGGATAGAAATGGCTCAGAAAGCATAAGGACTCCTTTTAGCGTGACTAAAGAAATTGAAAATGATGAAATTCATGGATTTTCCAGACCTAGAAACTTTGCATAACATGTTGAAAGTACATGGTAGCTGAAACACCGTGAAAATTGCGAGTCGGCCTCAGGCAAAGATTCGTGATTCAGGCGAGAGCACATGTCAGAATTCCAGAAGGGAGAACAAGGTAGAGCAAGACAAAGAGGCGCGTAGCACCAAGTCTTCGATTTCCTTTGTAGATTCCCAATCTCACTATGTTTTCTCTCTTTACGCTGTATCACGCGACATAGCGTAATGACGCTTAGCGTGATTCTGTTTAACATAGTCTGGCATTAGAAGGTGACTTACTCCAGCATGTAGAGAGGCTTAAGCAGCGTAATATGCAACGTCTCGTATATTTTGCTAAGTCTTTTGTCCAAGGCCGAGTTTACGCTCTGTTACGTACGGCAGCGTAATGAGCTTCAAAAAAATCAAAGGCAAAGTCCAAGGAAGCGCAACAGATCAACTCTTTTCTCTTAGCGTACGGATAGCTCATCTTACGCTCGTTACGCAACGTAGCGTATCTCAGCGTAATGCATCGCGAAGCTAATCATCGTTTACGCTTCACTACGCTCGGCTGCGTAAACGAGCGTAAAACAGCTTGAATCCATTGTTTTCATGCTTTGTTACGCTCTTGCACGCGACGCAACGCGAATGAGCGTAATGTAGCCCAAAGTCAGTTGAGACATGCCCGACGCACATCTATTATTCACACGCACAGTATACAAATGAGCGTATTGTGCATAATCACAAAGTTCAACACAAAGATGGTTAGGTCAACGGCATTTTGAAAGGTTTGAAACACGTGTCATCACGACCAGACCTTCTCCACATGTCGTCAAACCTATAAATACTTCATTTGGAGATAGACAGAAAGAGACACGACACACAGAAAAACAAAGAGGAGACAAGAAACAGAGAGAGCAGCACTTTGGTAATTTTTGACAACATCACCTTCTAGTAGAGACGGAGCACATTTGGCTCAAGCATTGGCAGCAGGAGCAATCGTTCCTTTGGGGAAGACACAACTTTCTCCATCGGCGATCATTGGCAGTCCTGAGTAGAGACTACCTAAGGCAAAAGGAGCAGATCAGAGATCGCGAGATCATCTTGCACGGTTTGAAGGCTCTATTGATCAGAAACAGTTGATCGATAAACGTCAGAACTTGACCTTCCTTGCATCCCATCTTTGGCCTACGAGGTAGATCAGACTTCATTATGCACTTCTGCTTGGACAGTTTTCTTATTATTTTGTGTTTGCTTCACATTAAGTAATCGGGGTCTCCCCATCGGAACGTGATATACAAAATATTTATTCTTCAATTCAAAGCGTAGATCTTGAAACCACGCATTTCTCTTGTGTCTACCTCCCCTTATCATGTTAGCGTTATCATCATTATAATTCATCTATGTTGTTTTCCCCTCATTTTGTGACTCATCGAATCAAATCGATCCACAAAATATTCACAATCTCCATCGGTTTACTGATTTAATTAGTCCCTGTCTGATCGACAAGGCTGTTCAGGGCACCGCAGATTCGTTTTTCCAGCATAGCCCTTGCACAGATCCGTGGTCAAAACTGTGTACACGGAATTTTGTTTGGCATTTTCCATCTGCCGACATTTTCCGTCGTTACAGTTTTCTGGCGCTAGAAGGAGGGCCTAGGCTCCGATCCGTATTTTTCAAGTAGCCCTGTTAGCGATCCATACCCTAAACCATAGACGTAATACCTCTAGGGAAGTTTATGGTAAATCGTGTGGTGTAGATCGGTCACAGGAACGATTCCTTTGGAATCCTACAGGGTAGAAAGCCTATTCGCGATCTTGTTGCCAGCCATCTCTTAGATCCAGTCATCAGTTATCGTTAATCTCCTTGATCAATGGATTCGTTTTACAAAACCACAACCGCCATGGTCCCTGCTGATTTGGGTGCCACATCTGTGAACCCTATCGCTGTCACCAGACCAGCTCCTGGCGCAGCAGGACGTCAAGGACCATCGCGTTGGTCATTGAGACTGCAGGGAAAAGATCCCACATTTACCGTTGAAACCCCTGAGGAATACAACTTCATCTGCGTCAAGATCCAGGCAAAGCTTGCCCTTAGCCTAGCCGAGATTGAGGCGAAGTGGAATTTTGAAATGATCCATCGAGGGGGTCAAGATTTCACCCCAACAGCCTACGACATCATTCCTTTGACCGAACATCAACATGAAATTATAACACAGTTGGTCATGGCCAAGAGCCAGGCTACACGGGCTATGACGGAACCCCAGAATGGGGAGGAAGAAGATGATGAGTTTGCGGCCCAGTCCGAGCACTCATACCACACTCTGACTCCCCATACTTATGTCAATCCATCATTCTCGCTCAACAGAGAAGCTACCCCTCTTAACCCAGCCATGACCACACAGATGCATATCCCTGTCATTCTGAAAGCCATCGTGCAGACGTCTAGGCTACAAGTACAAATACCCCACAATAACATGGGGGCGGTTTCATCACCACGTGTACTCAGCATTCCGGTGGTCGTTCCAGTGACCACCGCGCCCCACTTCATCCCTCAAATCCAACCCCACACTATATCAACAACGCGCCTGGCGTAGACTTTATCGCTTCTGCCCCCTCCAACCCAACCAATCACAGCCACTGTTCAGCCACAAACATACGTCCAACAGCCTACCGTGAGTCAGTGGGCCAACCCCGCAGTGCAATATAACCAGTCTGCGGTATATGGTGTGCAGCCCTCGGTTGCACCTGCAACGCAGGTTCCACAGGTGGTCTCGCAATATCCCTATCCTTATCTCGCGCAGCAGGCGGCAGCTAACCTCTCTTTGCAAACCAGTGGGTGGTGGTCTTCACAGGCCCCCCTGCCTGCAGGGATCCCTGCCCCACCATCTTCCGGGCAAGCCATGCCACCATTTCCACTCTCTGGCACAACTTTTCCAAGCCAGCCCCCTACTCCTCCTGCACAGACATCTCCATCAACAGGTTTGGACCAAGCCTTCTTACTTATTCAAACCCTCACTGAGGAGGTTAGGCATCTTAAGGCCGCTGGTTCAGACACTATACAGATCATGGAATTCTACCAAGATGATCCTATTAGTCTAGTGGTCCCCATGCTGTCGTTGCCACCAGGGATGTCCTTACCTCATTTTACCAAGTATAATGGAGAGGGAGATCCCAATGCTCACTTGGTCACCTTTAGGTCCGAATCCTTGTTATTGCAGCAATGGCCTCACATGATTATCCGAGTCTTTGCTATGTATTTAACAGGGAAAGCTTTGGATTGGTATCGAGCCCTCCCACGCTCTTCCATCTCAACCTTGGAAGAGCTGTTGACACAATTCGTGACCCGCTTTAAATACAACTTAAAGCTGGAAGTCACGTTGGATCAACTCATGGGGGTGAAACAAGACCCGCTCGAACCCGTCCACAATTTCATACAGCATTGGAGTGCTACTTTGAATGAAATCCGTGAGCCAATCGCGGACTCATACCTACTGGCCATTTTCAAAGGAGCAGTCAATGACTTTATCAAGTCAAAGTTGTACTATATTTCCCCCAACTCTTTACATTAGGCCTTCGCCCAAACTAAAAGCATCCAAGATGCTGCGGAGGCCGGCAAAGACCCGGGTTCTTGTATGTCACCTACAAGAACGCTCACAACAAGGGCAAAGACAAAGGTAAGGTGATGACAACAACAGTAGCCGCGCTAGCTGAGGGCACAAAAAATAAGAACAAGAAGGCACCTACAGTGCCTCCTGAGACCACGGCTAGTGCAGGTAGCACCAACCAAGACATAGCTACCCCTGAAGGGCCCCCCCAGCCAAAACCAAACTTTGAGCGTAAAAATCGCTCAAAGTATACAGCCCTGCCTGTAAAACATTCAGAAATGTTGAAACAATTGTTAGGGGTAGGATATATGCAACCCAAAAGGGTATCCGAAGAAGCTCTGAAGCGTCACAGACGTCATTGTGAACTGTTGAAGAACCCTTCTTTAGCCTTACCTAACGAACCATCAGTTCCGAGATCTTTCAGGCTGGACTGTTTCTGTGACTACCACCAATTGTGTGATCACGACACAGATTACTGCTGGGCATTGAAGGATGACATTCAACGCATGATCGATGATGGTCATTTAAAATTAGACAGCAGTAGTCCAATGCATCCGGAAAACCAAGCGTTGCACGTGTATAAGGATCCGCTGAACACAAACGACGCACCTTACATGATCAACGTAGTGAGTACGGACGGTGAGAGGAAAGTACTACCCAAACAACCATTTTTTTTGCGTGTACCTACCAACTCACAAATGGGGGCAAACCTTTCATCGACGGCCAGTGGTGTCTCAAGACCGCCTTTTATCATTCGTGCACCTTCTCAGAACGCCACTCAGCCACGTAATCACAGCAAAGCCGCGGCCTCGCCTGCACCCACACCCAGGGCACCGTTCATTATTCGGGCACCAAAACCACCAGCTGTTCCTCTCACATAGGGGCAGACCTCCAACCAAAATCGTCAACCATCACCTGAAAAGCGAAAGGGAGAGGACACATCTGTTAACGTGACGAAAGATCATTTTACGCTCGGCTTCCCTAAGCCTAGGCCCCTGGCCTCTGTGCCTCCACCTGTACCTCAGAGGCAGGATAAAGGTGCGGAAATGCAACCACCTCTTCTTGGCAAGAAAAAGAACAACTCCCTGACTGACACCATTCCACCTCGGGAGATTCGTCTCTTGGGCCGAATGGAAGAGCACAAGGAAGATAAACAACCCAGCCAAGAGAAGGACCTCCTCGACGCATTTACGCAAGTCAAACAGGCTCTCAAACAAAAAAATACAATGCTGAGCCTTTATGACCTTCTTATGACATCCCAGGGACACCGTGAGGCTATGGTCCGTATGCTTACATCCATATCTGTGGATGACAGCTTACCAGTGGAGGAGGAAGTGATACATGCTGTCATGTTTCCTTTCGAAGCTGAGCAATCTAGGCCTACATCGTTGACCTTTCATGACAAGTCTATCAAAGATGATCCTAAGAAAGGTCAGGTGACGACTGAATCCATGTTCATCACCATTCAGGTCGGTCAATACCGAATCCGGAGGGTACACGTGGACGATGGCGTAGCTACAAACGGCATTCCTTATTCCATCGTGGATAGGTTGGGTCTGGTCGACCAGATCACTCCCACAACGACAGCTTGCGTAAAGTTGTTCAACAAGGCACGGGTTCAAGTCAAGGGGAAAGTGCGTATCAAGTTTGTGGCGAGGGATCAATTCCCAACAGAGGCCACATTCCTAGTCGTCGAGGAGATGCCTGGATTCAACTTGATCTTAGGGAGGTCATGGTTAGCCCAGCTGAGGGCGGTTTCATCACCGATACACCAAGAGATACACCTACCCTACGCTAGAGGGGAGCTCGTAATATGCGGTGATGAAATCACCCCCAGGACTGTCAACAACATTGAAGAAGAACAGGGTTCGGAGATAGAAACGACTGATGATCAGACCCATCTCCAAATCCCTCAACAAGCCGAAACCACTGATGACAGTCTAGCCTGGGCCAACCTACCATTTCAGGATGGTGACATTGAGGAGTCAGACTGTAAACCCCTCCGCCCTTATGCAACATTGAACATGAAGGCCATTAAGAAACAATTGTGAATTAGCGGTTGAACTGAATGGCATTTACGCACTTTATTATATGTTTACCTATTATCGTCGTTTATACTTAGTAGTCCGTCTCCATCCAATACGCATCGACGCTATAGAAGCCTTTCATGTTTACGCTTGTCATTCCTTATGCTATCGCATTTCTTTTATGTACGCTATTTACGCTTTTTGATCACTTTAGTCCAATTACGCTTTTCATATTACGCAGAGGGCCTGCGACGGCCTTAAACTAGTGATGGCCCGCAATGGCCTAAAACTAGCTTCCAGATTACGCAAATGCTCATGATGGCCCGCAATGGCCTAAAACTAGTGACGGCCTACAATGGCCTAAAACTAGTGACGGCCCGCTATGGCCTTAAACTGGCAATTCCACTCCTTTGTAACATAACTTAAGCAAAATCGCTAACAACTATGCTTACGCTTTGCAGATAAAAATGCAAAAGACAAAGCAAAAATAAATAACATTTAAAAGTGCCACAAAACTTTTGTAGCCAGTCTTCCAGTCATTAGCACAACCATTGTTGATTCCAATCAATAAAACCATGCGTAAACCACAATTACGCATCTCCCCTAATGCCACTATCACCAGTGTCTCTTAAGTCCGGCTCTAGTCCTAATAAATCGTCCTCTAGTGGGCCTTCTCTCCTAGGAAGTATTCCTTCACGAGGAATCCCCTCTTCATGAGGTCCCTACTCTAGTATCGGCTCCATGGGAGGATGTTCTTCATTGCTGCGTTCTTCCTCTTGTACTAGCTCTTTAGCTTGCTCGTCTTCTCTATTCTCTTCTGGTACCTAGATACAAAGAACATATTAGCAACGCAAACCTTAACACAATTAGAAAATTTAGATTTAGTCATGCATAAAATTACTCGCGATGGCCCTGCTTCCGCAGCAAAGGGAAGCTTGTCTAAGCCGGCCCACAGGTGCTCCATGAGCTCATCCTCGGTCAAATCAGACCACACTCCATCTCCCAGGGCAGCTCCAGCCTTCACCTTCCCTTTCTCTACATTGGTCCAGCGAGGTGGGTCCGGGAAGAATGTAGGGACTGTAGTCTGGCCCCCATGGAGAGTCATCTCCCTTTCAAGGGACGCACTTACAGTTACCTGCTCTTCGAACTTCTTGAAGGCTTCGGATGCTCCAATGACGTCAAGGAAGACTTGCAAGGATTGAGCTTTGATGGCAGAATCGCGGTAAAGTTTACGATAAGCAATGCTTTCTCGCTTATACAAATGTTTGTGGTCCTTTTCTTTCTGTCCCCACTCTTACACACTTGCACAGTAATCCCTCCAATCCTGGCTTTTCTGAGCTAGAAGCTCTATCTGCATCCGCTGCTCTACCAAAGCCCGACTGGTTTGCACGCTGTTTTTGATGGCGGTCCAATAACGGGAGTAGTCAATAACAGCAGTACGCCAGTCCTCATCGCCCATCTCTCGCGCCTGTAGGAACTCGCATCGCGACTTCAGGTCTCTGACCTCTTTGGTCAGAGACTCAATCTTCTGCTTTGACCTCTGCAGCCTTTTCCAGAGGTTTTCATTCACGCCCTTACTCTCCCATAAGGAGCGTGTCAAGCGTAACGCACATTTACGCATCTCCTCATAAATGTGGTATGGCACGACTGCCCCATCAGATGGAGGCTCCACTGTGTCCAAATCAATGGGCTCCGTTGGGTCCCATTGAAGGCAAGCTCCTAACAGCAAACATTATCATTGTATATGACACATTACCACTGTATAGTAAAATAAACCTTTTATAGCTACAGCATACCAGCTTTAGGATCGACGCACTCGAGGCGCTTGATCATATCATTGAAAACGCCTTCCATGAAGGCAAACTTGTCAGGAAAGTCTCTCCATGCTCTGCTCACAGCGATGGACGTGGATGCATCCCCTTCTCCTGTAGCGTAGTCAAGTTAGAAACTCTAATTATTAACAGAATTCTGCAAAATTTCCAATACGCTCATTACCTCTACCGGTGACAGTGGCGACCTCGCCAACATCTTCCTCCTCCTTCTCCTCTTCACGCACATGAGTCTGTGCGTCGCTGGTTCCAACAGCTGGGGCCTCCTCACGCACAAGGGTCTGTGCGCGGCTCACTCTAACAGCTAGGGTCCCTTCTTCTAAAACTGGGGTCTCTTCCCCATGACTTAGTATCACTGCCCCTGTTTCAGGGATTAGCTGCTCCGTAATTTTCACTGGTCATATCACAATACTCTTAATATATCATTCCAAATATTCTAAGTAAACATCGCGTAATACAGTTTTCAATACATCTCCTTCACGCTTACCAGGCAGAAGCTTACTCCGCTGAACTCTGACCTCCACAGTTCGGCCTGCACCACTTTCAGGTTCCACAGAGGCCTCGGTTATATGAAGCCTTTTGCACCGAGCTGAGGGTTCTACAATTTTCGCCACCAAATGTTTCCCTCGTGAGGCATCGCTAGTGCAAGTAGGCATTATCCCTCCTACACTGTTGGGGCCTTGCAGTCGAGACGCTGCCAAACCTCTGGTCGTTATAGACAGAGATTTCCCAATCCCTTCCGGAGGATCCTGCCCACAGGTAGTGCTGAGGATATGGGTAATCCAAGGTTTGGATAGCTGGTCTCGGTCTTGTTGCACCCAGACCCCATTCCTTTGGACGACCAAAAACTCAGCAAAACGTCGAAGGCAAGACTCAAGCTTCTTGCGAAGCCTGATCATCTCAGTGCATAGTCCCTCAACAAAATAGCTTGCCCAATTGAACTAGGTCCCTTCTTCTAGAACCTCCCACATAATACGGGTCTGCTCTATGGAAAAGAACTTCTCTTGCGAGAGCGTTTTGGGGAAAGTCTGGACCCGGAAAAGGGAATAAACTGTCTTGGCAATGCCTAGTTTGATTCTTTCACAAGGAATCCATTTAGGCTCCTTCTGGACCCTTACCCACTCCTCCAGCCACTTCTGGTAGTCAAGACTCCTCTTCACCTTCTCGTTTATTGGAAGGCCGTCAGAGGGAACGCCAAAAAGGTCTTCAAAGAGCTACGTGTCAATGTCAAAACTTCCACGTACGTGATGCACGCGTGTGCAAAAATGCTCTGCCTTTTCACTGAAGGAGTTGACCAGGGTTAGCATTTCACTAGCAGGGACATCAGGAGTTGCGGCTAAAAATAAATGCATCAGCCTCGCTTCTCGGATCTTGGTGACCACCGCAACTGGGGCCGCCATGTGGCCGAGCCAGCGTTGTGCATCCTTGATGTCGCCGTAGCGGAAGAGGACGGTATTCGCCTCACGGCCAGAAATTGTAAGGGTAATCTCCCGGGATTCCCTAACTGAACAATGTAAAACACAGGTCAAACGAAAACACTATTACGCAACGCTCACAATTCACAACTACACCACGCAATAATAGAATACGCAGCAGTTTTACCAAGTCCAAATGGAAAAGGAAATGGAGGAAGGTTTCTCTGCACGTCCTCAACGGTAAGCGGTGGATCCAAGGTCTAATCATCATGTAGCCACCCGAGTTTCTGGCAATTCTCAAAAGCGTCAGCGTAGCGGGTGGGGTACTCACGAATGTTGAAGCCGATCTGCCCCATCACACCAGCGCGTACGTTGCTAGTTGAGGTAAATGCCTTTATTGCCATTTCGGTCCATGACAATGTATCACCATCTCCTACTAACCTATTTTCATGAATAAAAAACCTGTACCATACCACATAGGCTTATCTTACGCTTTGCAAAATCCAGACAGCAGACATATAACAAAAATACAATCAACAAAACCACTTACCCACCTGAATAGTACACTGTGCCTGGTGGGTTCTAGAAGTAGGTCGAGACATGATGAGCCACGAACAAAGTGTTATATGCATAGTAGCAACTAAACTAGGCCATTTCCTAGATCCAACTTAAGCACCTCAAACCTTGGGTGCTAGGTTCTCGATCCTTGGGACGACCAGTATCAATGGCTCCGTCTGTCAAGAAAGCCAGAATCCCCTGTGCAGAACCCACTAGCAGGTGCTCTAGAATGGCACCAGCGATATCGCCTGACAAATTAGACCATATAATAACGCTGTAGTTGTGCAGTAAGATCTGCAAAAACTCCAGCGCACCCTTTCGAAACCATATGGCCTTCCCATGCAACCGAGTTTGCGGGGGAGGGACATTAGGCACGATCGGGTTTATACAGCACAAAACCCCAACGATGTCTAACATGATTAAGACAGGCTTTAGCATAACACTGTACAGAAAACGTAATACATAAATCAACTTCTAGATTTATATTTGCAGGATTAATACAGAAAACCTACAAGTCACGCTTAGTCATCCATGCCAAAATCGCCCAAAACCCTTACAACAGCGCAAGGTCTATCCCTGACAACAGCGATAGACGCAACCCCATTAAACCCTCGTCTTAATGCGAGGTCCATAACCCTCGTTTACACGAATGACGCTATGACAATAAAAACTACTAGAATAACACAAATATACAAGAGATGGCCTACCGGTTAAAGGGCATAGGGTCCCTCACTTCGACCACTGCCTGTGAAGCACGCTGCAGATTCTCCTGCACCTTGTCGATCTTAGCCAATTTCGTGTTCTTCCTTTTCGTCTTAGGCACCATTTTCAGAGTTTCAAAACCTTCATAGCATCACATGTTCACATCTTTGCAAATTACACGTTTCAACCTTCTGCTCCTCTTTCTCTCGCTTCATAACAGTTAGGAATTTGAATTCGTGACAACCAGCAGCCTGTTCTCACCGAAAACTACTTACTTATATGCGAGAATCACCGACTTGATATCCGATTTAAGTGGGACTTTCCTAAAACGGAACCCGAAAATCAAGGTATTAATGCGGCAGATATCGCATGCGCCACTGTCCGAAATGATATTAAACTACCACATCTTATCGCCTCGTAATCGGGTAGCATTAATTACAACATGTTTACAATATTCAAAATTCAGTTAGCTTTCCACATTCGACAACACCACGTCATGCTTTCTCCTAATCATTTATGCATTTGGCGATTTTGCAGGACGATTGGCAACAAATGGACGCAAAATTTTCAACACCTCTAACTTTGACCGGCCCACACGGGAGAGTAGTTAGGCAATTCGACCCTACGCTAGTAGAAATTAAACCTCCCTTTGACGACGTAACCATAGCCACATCGGAAACATCCCCAAAATGGCCAGAATAGTCGACGCGCACGCTAGACCTGGAGGCTGGGGACATAACCGAAGACCCCCTCAATGAGGTTTCTATCGTTACGCATAAGGGTGAAGCCAAAATGCTTAAGGTTAGTTCTTTACTAGACCAGAAAATGCACGATTCTATAAAGCAGGTCCTGCAAGACAACATCACAGTATTTGCATGGTCATACAAGGATATGCTGGGACTAGATCCCAGGTTAATCCAGCATAACATAATCTTAGACCCGCAGATTAAAGCAATTAGGCAAAAGGTACAAAAAATCAAGCCAGAGATCCCACTAGCTGTGCGTGATGAGATCGTCAAACTGTATCAGGCTGGTTTCATCTGTGTGGTCGATTACTTGGATTGGGTATCTAACATTGTAGTCGTCCCAAAGAAGACCGGAAGCATACGCATCTACATAGACTTCCGAGATTTAAACAAGGCCACAATCAAAGATAACTTCCCACTACCGAGTATCGACCAACTAGTTGATACGATAGTTGGGCATGCGTTGCTATCCTTTATGGATGGATTTTTGGGCTATAATCAGATTCGCATCAACCTAGAATATCAATTAACCACAACGTTCATGACGCCCTGGGGCACTTTTTGCTACACCATGATGCCTTTTGGCCTGAAAAACGCTGGAGCAATGTATCAACGAGTCATGACATACATCTTTAGCGATTACCTCTTAGGCAGACTGAATGATTATGTAGACGATATAGCTGTTAAGTCTTTAAAGTCAAAAGATCATTCAGAAGACCTAGAGTTAGTCCTCAAAAGATGCTCCAAATACGATCTCCGTCTTAACCCAAAGAAGTGCTTATTCGGAGTCAAAACCGGATGCATGCTGGGGTTTGTGGTGTCAGAAATCGGCATATGAGTTGACCCTGATAAGGTCAAAGCCATTGTCGGGTTAACACCTCCTACAGATCTTAAGCAATTACATGGGTTACAAGGACGATTACAGTTTATACACTGGTTCATCTCGAGATTAACCGACAAGCTACACCCTATGCAACATTTGCTCAAAAAGGGGGTTAATTTTGAATGGACAGACGATTGCTAGCATGCGTTTGACAGCCTAAAATAGGAACTTCAAAACTTACCAACGGTTTTCCCACCACAAAGGGACCTACCATTTTACATTTACCTCGCAACTTCGGACGTAGCGTTAGCAGCATTACTTTGTCAAAGGAGGGATGATGGGTCGGAAGTGCCCATCTACAACTTGAGTCATGCTCTATGTGCGTACAAAACGAGGTACAACGAAGTAGAGCGTAATTGCCTAGCATTAGTATTTACGCTAAAAAAGTGTAGGCATTATCTCTTCCGTAGCCAAGTTAACATCATCTGTAAAAATAACATCCTTAGGGCCATTACGCACAACCTATATGAGAGTACAGAATAGCTCGTTGAAAGGCTATCACGGCAGAATTCGATCTGCATTATATTGGCCAATCTTCTACGAAAGGCCAAGTGATAGATGACCAGTTAGTAACGTCACCAATTAACAACCAGGCAACTATGGAGCCTGAGTTCCCAGACGAACATGTACATAGTTTAAGCCCTGTCTTGACAGGCCCCGAGGCAACGTTGTATTTCGACGGAGCTTCAACCGCCAGAGGTGGCAGTGCTGCCACTGTTATTACACTATCACCTGAGGATGTGCGTCTCCATGCTTATCGCTTGACCTTCCCCTGTACGAACAACATGGTAGAGTATGAGGAGCTCCTCAAGGGATTACTAATTGCCAGCGAACTTGATGTTCGACACTTGGCGATTAGGAGTGATTCGATGCTCATCATAAATCAGATCATAGCAGTCTACACCTACAAAGCTGTACATTTACAACTCTACTGCGATAAGGCTAAAGATCTTCTGAAGCGGTTCACGACCATCGATGCCCAACACGTGCCATGCACTGATAACACACTGGCCGATGCGCTAGCTACACTGGCTTTGAACGTACCCTCACACTTGTTCGACACCTGTCCTGCATTAATAACAGACTGCACAAATCCTATCATTCAGGCGGTGCAAATATCTTCTCTTCTCGACGAAAGCATGCCAGAATGGTACGACAACATTAAGACTTACCTCCTACAAGGCGAGCTACCGCCTGAATTGACACGTGCGCAGAAAGATGCGATCCACAACCGGGCTAGGCAATACATCATCATAGGAGACAGTACTCTTTGTAGACACTTTTTTGATGGCGTGCTGCTTACTTACGTTGACAAAAACCAAGCGCAACATATAGTCGGCGAAGTTCACGAGGGACTATGCGGAGGACACGTAGCACCACAGTCTATGGCTCTAAAAATCTATCGCTTAGGATACTACTGGCCATACACGTTAAAACTTGTGACACGTGTCAGTGTCACGCGAATCTCATACATGTGTCACCTACAGAGTTACATACAACTCAGATAACATGGCCATTTCAACGATGGGGACTGGACATCATAGGTTCCATCACGCCGAAATCTTCCGCAGGTCATAGCTTCATAATTACCGCTATTGAGTATTTTATGAAGTGGGTAGAAGCTGTTCCTTTACGGAAGATCACATCTCAACAGATCTGCCATTTCATCTTAGACAACATTGTAACCAGGTTTGGTCTCCCGATGACTATTGTGACCGATAATGGACCACAGTTTAGTAGTACGGAGACCAAATCTTTCTGTGATAGCCTTTGCATTAAACAATATTTTTCCTCACCTTACTACCCGCAAGCGAATGGTCAAGCTAAAGCCACAAACAAAGTCATCATCAATCTGCTCAAGAAAATGCTCGACAGCAACAAGAGACGGTGGCATGAAAAAATCCTCTATGTGCTATGGGCATATCGTACTACATGTAGGATGGCTACAGGTAGTACACCCTATAGCCTAGTCTATGGATCTGAAGCACTGTTGCCTCTCGAGTTGCAAATTCCTTCTCTGCAAATGGTCCTCTCCACGGTTATAAATGAGGCTCAACACACCGAGTCTCGAATCACTGATTTGGATTCAGTAGAAGAGAAGCGAATACAGACGCTTAATACGATTGAAAAGTATCAAGACAAACAGAGACAGAAACATCACCACAACCTTCAACAATGCCTGATCAAGAAAGGAGATCTAGTTCTCAAGGCCGTGCACGAACCAACAGGCAAGTTCTCCGCAAACTGGGAGGGCCCTTTCTTGCTGATTGATGCGTACAGCAACGGAGCATTCAAGTTAGCGAACGTCAACGGCAGTGAGTTACCGAATCCTGTAAATCACGTATATCTGAAGCAGTACTACATTTAGCAGCATCTCCGATGTCAATATTAGGTATGGCAATAATCATCCGCTACGACGATAAACTGGCAAAAATCGTCTGCTACGACGCTAAACTGGCAAAGAGCGTCCGCCACGATGCTAAACTGGCATTCCTTGCACACATCCTCCACGATGCTAAACTGGCACTGACCGTCCACCACGACGTTAAACTGGCAAGTTGTAACCATCCGCTACGACGTAAAAATGGCAGTGTTGTAGAGGTCCACCAAGATGAAAAACTGGCATCTTTTGCACGCATCCGCCACGACGCTAAACTAGCACCGGTTGTCCGCTATGACATAAAACTGGCAAAGGTAAGCAACCGTCTGCTGAGACGTAAAACCAGCACAGATCTGTCCTTGGGTCATGACATAAAACTGACATCCACAGCACGGTCTGCTGAGACCATAAATCAGACACACCACCATCCGTCACGACGTAAAACTAGCACTTTTCGGTCCACCCAGACTTTAAACTGGGACCATGGTCTGCTGAGACTTAAAACCAGCAATGATAGTCTACCAAGACTTAAAACTGGGACTTACAGACTGCTGCCATGCAAATCAAGCGAGCATGATCACCTTTGTACAGCTGCACGACAAACGGGGTGGGATACTGGGATAGTCCCAGTGTCGCTACCCCACCGGCATCCTACTGATTCCTCGGATGAGCTGAGAGGCATACTACTGACCCCTCAGAGATGCTGTTGCTGCGCCCACTGCAACGGTGGTACTTCTGAGAGTTTAGTTTCACCAACCATAGCCCCGACGAAATCCTCGTCGAGAAACGACCTCAGGGACCTCCGCTGATCATCGCTATCAGACGCTGGCTTCACAGATTCACCTAGCTGGTTCTTTGCATAACCAATTAGGTGCACTGTGTCTAATGTCTTTTGGCAGTGATATGTTGGGCCGAGCGTCAAGATTGGAGACTTTAGCCTCATGCTACAATTCCTCCTTCATGGCCCGATCGCTTTATCTCGCTTCAAACGGTACTCGTTTCGACAACTTCACTGGTTGTTCGCACGAGCAATGGTGTTATCTGTTTTCTTCTATGGTTGCAGGTTACTTGTTTCGAGGATGTCGTTCAAAGGTGCGTTCATCTGAGTGGTGAAGAACAAACATCGTTTTAAGATGGCTGCTCAGGTTAGCCTGTCCACTTAGAAATGCATCCCTCTTCCCCTTGTGATCCTACCCTTGGCCCTTACTTCACTTCATCCCCGCCATCTTCTTCCTATATGCAAATGCTACATACGCAAGCACCCTTTTTCCGCACTCGCACTGCAGTCAAGTCCATAAGCTGGTGCAACGCAATCAAGTGCCATAGTAGAGATATCACAGAAGTGACACGTTGTGCTCCTTCTACAAGCATTCCAGCTATAGTCTATAACAGAGAAATCTCAAACTGATGCGTCATGCTCGTCTGAAAGCATTCCTGTTGACATAAGTATGCATACGTTTCTGTGTGCTCAATGAGCGTATTCTATACTCCCATCATCCTGACTCATTTGCATCTTCCCCGAACCTGTTTCCTTCTATACCATCCTATCTCCCATGCCCTCCATCTTTGCTCCTCTATGTCGACAGGGCAACACCTGAGTAGCCATTGATGGACGTTGTTGGTGCTTTTACCAATCCGGTGTTTCATATTCTTTGTCGACGTCTTTTGGGCAAGCCCTCTAACTGTCAACAAAGAAGGGCCATTAAAACATAATGAAAATTGCGAGTCGGCCTCAGGCAAAGATTCGCGATTCAGGCGAGAGCACATGTCAGAATTCCAAAAGGGAGAACAAGGTAGAGTAAGACAAAGAGGCACGTAGCACCAAGTCTTCGATTTCCTTTGCAGATTCCCAATCTCACTATGTTTTCTCTCTTTACGCTGTATCACGCAACATAGCGTAATGACGCTTAGCGTGATTCTATTTAACATAGTCTGGCATCAGAAGGTGACTTACTCCAGCATGTAGAGAGGCTTAAGCAGCGTAATATGCGACGTCTCGTATATTTTGCTAAGTCTTTTATCCAAGGCCGAGTTTACGCTCTGTTACGTACGGCAGCGTTATGAGCTTCGAAAAAGTCAAAGGCAAAGTCCAAGGAAGCGCAACAGATCAACTCTTTTCTCTTGGCTTGCGGATAGCTCATCTTACGCTCATTACGCAATGTAGCGTATCTCAGCATAATGCATCGCCAAGCTAATCATCCTTTACGCTTCACTACGCTCGGCTGCGTAAATGAGCGTAAGAAAGCTTGAATCCATTATTTTCATGCTTTGTTACGCTCTTGCACGCAACGCAACGCGAATGAGCGTAATGTAGCCCAAAGTCAGCTGAGACATGCCCGACGCATATCTGTTATTCACACGCACAGTATGCAAATGAGCGTATTTTGTGTAATCACAAAGTTCAACACAAAGATGGTTAAGTCAACGGCATTTCAAAAGGTTTGAAACACGTGTCATCACGGCCAGACCTTCTCCACACGTCGTCAAACCTATAAATACTTCAGTTGGAGACAGACAGAAAGAGACACGACACACAGAAAAACAAAGAGGAGACAAGAAACAGAGAGAGCAGCACTTTGGCAATTTTTGACAGCATCACCTTCTAGCAGAGACGGAGCACATTTGGCTCAAGCATTGGCAGCAGGAGCAATCGTTCCTTTGGGGAAGACACAACTTTCTCCATAGACGATCATTGGTAGTCCTAAGCAGAGACTACCTAAGGCAAAAGGAGCAGATCAGAGATCGCGAGATCATCTTGCACGGTTTGCAGGCTCTATTGATCAGAAACAGTTGATCGATAAACATCAGAACTTGACCTTCCTTGCATCCCATCTTTGGCCTACAAGGTAGATCAGACTTCATTCTGCACTTCTTCTTGGATAGTTTTCTTGTTATTTTGTGTTTGTTTCACATTAAGTAATCGGGGTCTCCCCATTGTAACGTGATATACAAAATATTTATTCTTCAAGTCAAAGCGTAGATCTTGAAACCACGCATTTCTCTCGTGTCTGCCTCCCCTTATCGTGTTAGCGTTATCATCGTTATAATTCATCTACGTTGTTTTCCCCTCATTTTGCGACTCGTCGAATCAAATCGATCCACGAAATATTCACAATCTCCATCGGTTTACTAATTTAATAAGTCCTTGTCTGATCGACAAGACCGTTCAGGGTACCGCGGATTCATTTTTCTAGCATAGCCCTCGCACGGATCCGTGGTCAAAACTGTGTACATGGAATTTTGTTTGGCATTTTCCAGCTGCCGACATTTTCCGTCGTTACAGTAGCAAGCTGAGAACTTAGGACAACAAGGAGAAAATGCAGGACAACAAGAAAATGAGGTAGAAGATGATGAACAACAAGCTACAGATGTGTCTCATTAGGTTAGAAGGTCAACTAGAACTACTAGACCTCCTAACAGGTACTCTCCCTCATTGAATTATGTACTTTACAGCAATAGTGGTGAACCAGAAACAATGAAGGATGCCATGACATGTGTTGATGCCAGAAAGTGGAAGGTAGCTATGAATGATGAATGGGAATCACTCAAACAGAACAAAACCTAGGAGCTAGTTCAGTTGCCAAAAGGGACAAAACCCTTGGAGTGCAGGTGGCTATATAGAATTAAATCAGAGGAAAATAGGGAAAAACGCTTCAAGGCTAGGTTGGTGGTGAAAGGCTATGCACAAAAACCAAGTATTGGATTTCAAAAAAAAATTCTCTATTAGTAAAACACTCTTCTATACATTTAGTGCTATCATTGGTGGCCTGCATGGACTTAGAGTTGGAAAAACTTGATATAAAAACAACATTCCTCCATGGAAATTTGGAGGAGGAAATTTACATGAAATAGCCAGAAGGATATGAAGAACAACAAGGTTCAGGTCTGGTTTGTAAACTGAAAAAGAGTTTATATGGTTTCAAACAAGCCCCTAGGCAGTGGCATAAAAGGTTTGATACTTTCATGAAGAAGCTATCTTATCAGAAAAACAACCTTGACCACTGTGTGTATTTTTCTAGAGATGTTTCAGGTAAATTTACAATGTTGTTGTTGTATGTTGATGATATGCTAATTGCTGGAAATGGTATAGCAGAGATAAAATGTTTAAAATTGGAAATGGGCAAAGAATTTTTGTATAATAAATGATATAAAATATAATGATAGTAGAAAAACTAGGTCATCAAATAGTAAGTTGGCTTTACATTTAACACTCATAGGAAATTGTTAGGCTTTACATCTATATTTCTTTGCAAATTGATGTTTAGCAGTAGAAATGACATTACTAAAAAAGTTGCAACATAGTTATGCACCTAAAGATTTTCCATATCTAGCATCTTACATTTAATTGCATGCCAACTGGGCATTTTGAATGTCACAAATTACAATAAATCTCATGTTAATTACATTCCTTTTCCAACTATTATGAAGTTGATGTTCACTCTAGTGCAAACCATGCTATATATCAAAATTCCAATAGTTGTTTTTCAAGTCATTCACTTTATATCAAATCTTTTTGATCTTTACTATTAGTCTTCAAGATGTGAATGCCTATAGCTAATGTGAGAAATAAAAAGTGTGCTTGTGTAAGATACAATAGAAATGCATTCTATTAATTCATCTAATACATCATACATGGAGAGAGCAAACACCTTTTTATCCTTTATTTTATGGTTAGGATTTTCTCTATTTTAGGGATAGGATTTTTTCAATGTAGCCACAAAGAGGGATTCATCCATTAAGTTTGCTAAAATTAGTAATGTAGTTTATATAGTTCAACACCCCCCATAATTTTATATGGTTTTGGGACTATGAGTATATGACTTAAAATTAAATAATTTTCAATAAAACTAGCGTGCCTAAAGGAAAAGCTAAGTAATTATGAAAATCATCATCATCTTGGTACCTTTAGCCGAATGATTTTGACATTTATTTACTATGGTTGGTTGTCTACATGACATCATAGTTTGTGAACATATATTTTTACCATGCCCCTAAGTGGCACATGTTTGAGCATAAGCTGATTGCTTTAACCAAGTGAACAATGCCTTATTGACATAAAATGCAAATGCATCCTCTGCCATTATGGGAAAAACACTTTGTGTTTGTACCATATTTAATGAAGAATCTTGGTTGTGCACATGAATGTAGTTTGTTATGCTGTTGATATTTCATTGGATCACTATAAACCAAAGATTCTGAAACTTTTTACCATAGGATCATTTACAGTTGATATTTCATAGGATGCTTTTTTGTATTTTCATAGGACATTATTCATTGTTTGAACTATTGTGTTAAGTGCTTCTCTCTCCAAATAGGCAGTTAGCTTCTTGTATATTAGCATTGATCTAACCATATCAAGAAAAAATTTGTTTATTCTCTTTGGAATACATGTCTGTTGTAATGTTCCTAACATTATGGTCTAATGTCTAATCCCTTCTACAAAAATTGTCTAACTTCTTTGGAGACATACTTCACTCCATTGTTTATTTTTAGTGTCTTGATAGTGTAGTAACATTTTTTCCAATGGGAGCTTTCCACAATTGAAAGACAAAAAATCTACAACTTCTTATTTGAAGTATTTAATTCATACATTTTTAGTGTAGTCATCAATGAAGATGATAAAATAATGATTTCCTCGAATCCTCCTCTTTGTTGATATTGGTCCATACACGTTAGAGTGTATCCACTCAAGCGTTCTTGTAGACTATCTGCTTTTGCTTTTGAATGATTGTCTTATTGCTTTGCCCATGATGCAAGGCTTGCATTATAGAGTCTTCACTTGCAAATCCTTTGGAACATCATTAAGTCTGCAAATCATCTTCAAAGAAACATGTCTTGTTCTAGTATGCCAAAGTGCTTCTTGAGAGAGCTTTGTTGGATTTTGCATCTCAGCAATCATGCAATGGTATGTGACATCCACAAATTGCTATGAAACAATTTGTTCTTCTTAACTTATCAATGCTCTACCATTCAAGTACATGAGCTTGTCTTCTAGTTTCCTAGTGAGGTACTTGATGTTTTTCTTTGTCACATCTACCTTTCCATTTGTTGTTGTTATGCTTACACCAACCCTTTTTTCCAATTGGTGTACTTAATAGATTTTGCTCCAAAGTGAGGATGTCTAGGACATCCCTCAATTGGAGTTCCTTTGCTCTATGAGAAGGTTTGATAAGCCTAGTTTCTATTTCTTTAACTATTTTTGGATTTGTATATGCAATCTTTATTAATCCATGATACTTTCCATTTCATTTGTAGAACAAGCCTTTTTTGGGAGTCATGTGTTAAGTTTCTCTCGTATCCATGTTCCAGTCGTTAGCTTCATATGCTATAGTAGAATTTGCACAACTAGTGACATTAGCTTAGTCACTGACTAGTTTGGCATGATTCCAATTTTCAGATTAGAAGGTCATGATTTTTCTCTATCATCAACACACACAAGTGTTGTAGAGTCATGCTCACTATTACTAGAGTGTGACTCTTGCCTATTCTTCTCTACTTTGACGTACTTGTCCTTTATTCTTGATATCATCATATGGAGTTTTGCACTCCATTGCACATTGGCCCTTCTTGCCATACATTTTGTAGGTCATGTTTTACCTCTTATTATCAAAGCTCCACCTTTTTTCTTGATTCTCACTTTTCTTGTCAATATGGATTTGCTTTTGCTTACCCTTGCTCTAGTTTGCCCTGTTAGATAAGGGACTTGTTTGCATACTTCCCCAAATGTAGGCATTACATTGCATGTTGAAAGCTATTCGACACCCTTTGATGGTGTCAAAGACCATACCTTTCATATTGCCATTTTCTAATAGCATGGTGATTATATAATTGATGTAGGAACTACTTCAGCATTTTTGATGAAAAAGGCCCAAACAATGCACTGCTATTTATAGTCTTTGTCAAGGTTCTTTTTGATTCCTTGAAACTTATTAACGACTTCCAAGACATTTTCCCATCACATATAAAGTTTTTTTATCTTGTTTAGAAGGTAAATGAACTCTGTATTCGACTTATTGTTAAAGGCCTTCTTGTATGTATCCATTATGTTTCATGCAACATTAGAATTCTGCACCATTTTATGATTGTGTTCAATTATTAGAAGAATTGGAAAAGAAAAAATATTTGTCCATAGCTTTCCATTGTTGTCCACCACTTTTTGTTAGATCCATTTGTTGCCAATATGGTTGCACTATAGTTTTCATGGAGATGCCTTTTGTACATCTAATTTGCTTTGGTTTCCACTACAATCCTAAATCATCCAAGTAGCTATATTAAAAAACTAGACCAAATGAGCCTAGTACTAACTCATCTCTAACTTACCATTAGCATCCTAAATTGTCCAAGTAGCTATACATAGTGCTAATTGTATAACATTTGTAGCTCTACAACTACAATGCCCCAATGATTATACACACCACTTAAAATGTAGTTATACATGCCAAATTTTAGATGTTATCTTCACCACATCAACTCAACTAGAAAGCCTATTGACAATGGCTAATGGAACATACTACACTTGGCCCTATGCCCTAGCAAATCATATGCATTATTTAGGTAACTTGCCTTTTATACATGGAGAATAACAAAGACATCATCTTATGCATAAAATCGTACACCAATTAGGACATGTTCCTAGACCTTATCTTAGCCCCATTAATATACTTCCAGCCATTACAAGACTCTTAGCTTAGCCATGCCCCATAACACATTGAGACTCAAATATAATTTCACATAGAATTGTAATTGTTATTCACCATCTCATTCTACCATCATAACTTGATAAAACCTAAATATAATTCACATTTTGCAAATTTTTGTTAACCACAATGTTACAAATTAACACTACTTCTATAATACCCATTCATAGGGAGCAAGAGCTAACACTTCAATCACATAATAATATTTTATAATTTCTAGCAACACACAAAACAAGATCATATGAATTTAACTCCTATAACCATTTTACCATTAATCATTTAATCAAGAAATTCATATGTTCAATAGTAGAGAATAGATAGATCACAACCATAAATTACATCCTAGGTTTTTCCCTACTCCATCAACTTATAGAAAGATATCAAAATTAGACTTAAGGAGGTATAGGAAAAAAAAGTATAATTTAAAATTTAGATCCCAGATGTATGTATTCAAAGAGGGAGGGTTCATCAACCAAATTCCAACGAAAACCCAAGACTTTAACAATTTTAAAAAATTCATAATTATCCATGGGCCCAAGTATACTCTTACTTTCTGCCAGCGGCACCAATCCTCATATCATGGATCCTTGGCCCTTGTTGGCAATCTTTTGCCAAAAATGCCCCAAATCGTTATGGGTGTGATGAGTGGTAAGGTACCCCTACACTCAACCATACGAATATGAGCGTTACACGTGTGATCCGGTCAAAATCCGTAGACTAGGTGCTTACACACCTCATGGAACACTTAAGGTTAATCATTCGTTGTCTTCCCAAACTTACTTGTATTTGTCACGATGTATGCTTAAGTAAGTCTGAGGTATGTGATTTTTATGTCTTTTCTGTTTTATCTCCTATGCTGATGAGGTGAAGGGTGAAGAGACTAATTAACTAACTTTAACTAACTAACTAAGCCTTAATTAACCTAGCATCAGTATCTGGTCCCACTTACCATTCATACCCTAAACCAATGCAACCTTGGTTACCAAACGCTATTCGTTACTGGGATCACCAAGCATAACGCATGTGCTCGAAGCGGTCGTATTGAATGCACTTAACTAGGAGAGAAGGGTTGAGAGAGATTTAATGAACCAATAAAGCATTTAAAAATTAAACAATAAATAATTTCCTATTTAGCCTATTCCATGCACTGCAAGGTTTATCCAAGAAGTTTGTCTTTATTGCTGTACACAAACTTGTGTTCAGGTACAATATTTGCTGGAATAAAGATCCATTTACTTTAGAGCTCCAACGGTAGGCACATGGAAAATATTCTATCTCTAGAGAGGAAAAACAGCTAGAGTTTCGCTACGGTCTAAGCCTAGAATGAGAAATAAAGGAGAGTCGCCTCCTATTTATAGACTTGACGGTGCACCACGATATTGCGTACGTGACATCGCGTACGCGATATCGCGTGGGATGTGATATCATGGCCCATGCAATATCGCGTCCCATCATACCCCCATGACTAAATAAAAGCTCATCCTTGAGTTCCTTACAAAATATTGGGAAGGTATGGGATTATTGACGTGAATGGAAATAATGGTGAATGGGATGACATGTGAACGGATCATCATTACAAGACAAGATAAAATTGGTGTTCATGACAACAAGAGTGAACACCTTATTACATTGGACATCAAGCCTTATTTGGTAGCTGAGAGAGAAGAGAGAAGAGAAAAGAAGTCTTACTGCTGCCAACACCAAGATTGCGCCTTTCATTTTCCATCCATAAGTGCACCATCAGTCTCGTTCCTTGCATAACTACTTCGGCACCGATCCATTCCAAGTGTTCTCTCCAGATCCAATCCCTTGTTGCATGATTGTCATCTGTACACACAACATAATCTTATATTAGTAAGGGTAAATAAATCTCAATACAGTTAATACCTTGCTTCGGTGAAAGGTCCATTGGCTAGGTTGTGGTATGGCTAATTGCAGCTCTGGAGATATAATAGTGATGACTACCGAAGGTGTAGGGGTTAGGAGAAAATCAAAAAAATTGGGCCCCGTACCCCCATGACTAATCGCAAACCTCTAGTAGCGAGAGAATGGAAAAAGAAAAGGAATGAGAAAGATGAAGAAAAAGAGACAACTGTGACATCAATGAAATGGATGTCAAGATGGAAATGAACAAAATAAAATTGATTTCAAAAACTTTTAAGGGAAAGAATTTAATTGTTGTACCAAAGAGGAATGCCAGTGGGTCCTCCCCAAAGCAGGCTCATGCCCTTAATGCCCTAACAAACCCACATTCAAAGAGTCCATAGGCTCTGGGAATGTCATATGGAACAAGAGTTAAAGTCTTAACCACAAGAACTTACCAAAAAGAAAAAAATGCGTCAACCAAAATATATACTAATGATACAACTGGCAATGAGGTGAACAATGAAGAGAAGGATGGAGAGAAGAGAATGGAATGGAATCTCAAGAACAAGGTGATGTACAACCCCCTGTGTATTTTATGATTAATGTGACTTAGCAGATCCCATTCCAAATCTAGCCTTAAACAAACCACATCCAGTGACTTCACATTAATACACTTGACCAATCCATCCACTTGAAGTAACAAGAATGCCTTCTCCAAAGAGCCACCACCATTCCGACGAAATGAAGGAGGAGAGAATGGGAAGTGAGAAGGGCCTTAGTTAGAGGGAACATTTTTATTTTAGTTCCATAACCAATGCTTGTAGCCTAAATGATTATTTCGTCTAAGGCGTGTGCTTTCAATTTTCACTTTGTTTTTTTTTCCTTTGTTTTGCATGTTTATGCATGAGAACCACACCATGCAAAGACTTTGTTATTTTTATTTTCTTAGCTTCCCAATAATTGAGTAACGTCGAAACGATAAGAAAACTCAAGAAGAACACATCCAAGCACCCAAGAGAATGGCCAACACAAATGCATCAAATTCCCTTGAAGTAACACCCTTTTCAATCCCTGAGTCATTCCTTAGTTTGAGAAATGCCCAGTCATCGATTCATTATAGTTCTTATTTAGAAAGGGACTGTACATTTCCAAGCTAAGAGAGACCATAGAAATTTTTGGACGTATGGATGAAGTCAACTCATTGGCTGCCATATCAAAAGAACCATACCTTAGTATCAACATCGTAACTTGAAGGTAAAAACCAAACATTGGCAACCAAATAGAAAAATAGTTCATACCATCATTAAGAACACTTATTGGGTGACAGACTTACAAGATGGGTAACACGCACAAGAAATGGAAAAGTATAACGATGTTGTAAAACAAAAAAAAAAGAGAAAAGTTAAAGAAACTTGTAAAACAAAAATATGTAAAACAAAAAAATAAAAAGAACTGAGGGCCCTGAATGATTAGCATAGGTGGGCATCTTCCCTATGACTGAATGGAAAGGGAGAGATTTGAAATAATGAACATCTATTTGAATTTCTTAAAAGTGCCCAACTTCTCCCGATTGATGTTTTCAAGTTAAGGGGTGGAAGTTGGCAATGCTCATACTCTAATGTATCTATGCCTTCGTTGTTGGCATGAGTTGTTCCCCCATTTTGTTCCATGCATGTTGGTCGGTTGCTCTTCCGATTAATTGTCAACCACGGGGTGGCCACTTGTTGTGTGGTTGCTACATATAGGCACATTTGTCTCAAAGTTTCTAGGGCAAACCGGTTTCATGTAGGAGATGTTGAGCATTCCTCCATATCATCACCCTCTGAGTCATTGTATGCAATACATGGAACTTTCTTCTTCTCGATCTTTCATAAATGTTTACCTTAGATATTTCCAAGGAAAGATCACAAATCCCTAGGCATGCATCTATTGTACTCAGCCTTGCCCTTTCCATTATAATTGGGAAGTTCCCTTTTTTACTATTTACTTCTATCACCAGGAAATCAACTGGGTATGACCAACCACACACAGTGGTAACAATGTCCTCCACCAATCCCAAGGGAATGGTGATGGACTGGTCAGCTAGCTCTAGTTGAATATTACTCTTCTAAAGTGGAGGCAGGTTCTAGGCTTGGTACATTTCTCATGATATTGAGTTGACTCTGGAACCTGAGTCAAGAAGAGCCTTATGTGGTTCGTTCTCGGTGACTTGGAGGTAGATTAAGGAACTTCCAAGATCAGATAGTTTCCTAGGAAGGTGGCCTACCTTGATCCAGTTAGTTATAGTATGCATTAACATAACTGTATGCATTGAGGTCTGGTATTGGTTTGAAGGGAGATCCGAAGCCTTATCTATTGGAGGAGCGTATACAGACTCAACTGCTTGTGGTTGTGAGAGCTTTTTTGCTTTTTGTTTTGAAGAAGATCTTCTCTTCTTATGGTCGCCAGAACTAGCAGTGGGTTGAAGGTTTACAACTCTCATAGCATTACATTGTTGTGGTTGAGTGGGGAGTTTCCCTTGCATTGTTGGAGCAGGAGGTAGTGGAACTACTAGCGTAAGAGACATGGATGGATTTGGAGGATGGTATGCATGTGGTGCGTCTCCCGAGGAGAAGGAGTCCTTCTAAAATACTCCTGAACTTGGTAGTGACATTGTGGAGTTGTGTGACCCATTGAGTCACTTGGAGAAACTGGCTGGTGCACGTAGTAGCCATATGGGTCTGGTTGCCGGTAAGGGGATTGTTGTCCAAGCGGTGGCATCCCCCATGACTGTGGGTGTTTCCATTGCTAGTGTTGCCTGATGGGTTGTGGCAGAGTTCCACTTGGATAGTACATTAACGGTTGGTGGAACTATCTTGGGTTACCTTGGGGATAAGGTAACCTCCGAGGTGCTTGCCATTTATTAAGTCTCAGGTTGAGTACATACACCCCAAACTTTTATAGATGTGAGATTATAGGGTAGCATCCCTTAGGATGGTCATAT
>MNCI01026078.1:760-10843 GCA_015680685.1 Gnetum montanum
CATTCTTTGTCGACGTTCTTCGGGTAAGCCCTCTAACCGTCAACAAAGAGGGGCCATTGAAACACCATGAAAATTACGGGTCGGCCTCAGGCGAAGATTCGTAGTTTAAGCAGGAGCGCACCTCAAATTTGTCTAAGGACAAGTTTACGCTCCACCATGCATGGCAGCGTGATAAGCGTAATAAGCTCCGAAGACAGGTAAATTTGTTTAAGAACAAGTTTACGCTCCATCACGCACGGCGGCGTGATGAACGTAATAAGCACCGAGACAATAAAGGCACCTCAAATTTGTCTAAGGACAAGTTTACGCTCCATCACGCACGGCAGCGTGATGAGCGTAATAAAGCTCCGAAGAAAGTCAAATTTGCCCAAAGACAAGTTCACGCTCCATTACGCACGGCAGCGTGATGAGCGTGATAAGCTCCACGACAACGAACGTGTCCCACATCTGTTCAACGACAAGTTTACGCTTCATCATGCACGGCAGCGTGATGAGCGTAATAAGCTCCAAGACAGTGAAGAAACCTCGAATTCGTCCAAGGACAAGTTTACGCTGTGACAAGCGTAATAAGCTCCAGTACAGTTAAGGGGAAAATTCAGAAAGACACGAAGGGTCGACACTTGTTCTCGCGCGGCGCTTGATTACCAATCTTTACGCACTTTACGCAGCGATGCGTACTTGTGCGTAGGTCAGAATGCAAGTGCGCGCTCGCTTACGCTGCGTCACGCACAGTCGCGTGATAAGCGTAAGACAAGCCTGAGCACGTGGTTGTTACATCAAGCTTGCACTCATACACGCAACGCAAAGCGAAGGAGCGCAAACACAGCCCACACACGCCCATGGGCCTGCTCTTTACACGCACAGCACGCAAACGAGCGTGTTGTGCGTAGTCGTAGTTCGATGAGCATGATGTGCATAGTCGCAGTTCGACTTAAAAGAATCGCCCTAACAGGATCCACGACATTCGGGCCCACGTCATCAGAGTTGCGCGTGTCGTGGTCTATAAATACTCCGACTGACAAATATACAAAGGACGGATTTTTAGAGACAAAATATACAGGAGACGGGACTCTTTGACAAAAAAAAGAGAAACCAGCAGTTAGCAGAGGACTTAGCACTTTGACAAAGACCAAGAGGACAAGAGCATTTTCTGGGCAAGGGAAACAGATTACCCTGAAGCAGAGAAACAAGAGCAACCTCTTGGCCGCAGACATCATTCTTCAGCAGCAACGGAACACAGCACTCACGAGCTCCTAGCAGCAGATCTATCTGAAGCCGAGAAGCGGAACGGAAATTGCTTGACCATTCCTGCATCTAGGCTTTGATCCAAAAGGTAGATCCGGTTTTCTGTCCAGACAGTTTTTCTTGTTGTTTTGTGCTCATCTTTGTACTCAATTTGTTGGGAATTTCCCCCCCATTGTAACATTGTATACACCCAATCACATATTCCATTTGGCATTGGAACATAGATCTTGATCTTCGTAAATTGCACGATTTTCTGCTCCCGATTTGCATCTTTTCGGCATTTCGGCGTTATCTTCGTGGTGGTCCACACACATCGTCATCCCACCGTTTTTGTGGTCGACCTACAGTTATCATTGTTTTACTGACCCGTAAGTCCCTGTCTGATCGACAAGACCGTTCAGGGCACCGCGGATTCGTTTTCCAGCTTAGCCCTCGCGCGGATCCGTGGTAAAAGCTGTGTACGCGGAATCTCGGTCGGTATTTCCAGCTGCCGACGTTTTCCGTCGTTACACTTACGCCTAAGGGAGACTCTCACAACTTAGAGCCCATGAAGTACATAGCTTGTTGGAGCAAGTAGCAAACGAAGAAGGTGAGCTATGAAAAAGGGAAAGTGTGGAAGAGTACAACTAGGATCCCTCCCTTCGAAATAAGGAAGTGAAATTTTGTGATGAAGAGGATGAGTCACCAATCGAAGAGTTGGTAAATCGGAAAATGTTGCCAATCCAAAAATTAACAACCGAGGTATCGGCCAAAGTAGACCAAATGTAGGATTCCTTAGACTCAAGAATTGAGATAGTCTTAAAAATCATAGAAGAGTCTAAGATAGAACAAAGTAGTGACAAAGGTAAAACAAAGCGGATAAATTTAAGCCCTACACATAACAAGGGTAAGGGGAAAATTCCTATCTCCAATGAGGCTGTGAAATCTGACATAGATCATGATAGTGGATGTGAGGTCTACTACTATGAACATCCTAAGGGATGTTGCCCCATTATCTCACATCTACAGGAGTCTGGGGTGTATGCGCTTAATCCAAAACTCAACCAACGGCAAACACCCCGAAGGTTACCTTATCCACAAGGTAACCCAAGGTAGTTCCACCAACCCTTAACTTATTATCCAAGTGGAACTCCACCATAGCCCATCGAATAGCATTAGCAGTGGCAATACCCACAGTCATGGGGGATGCCACTGCCAACACAACAGTACCCTTACCGGCAGCCCGATCCTTATGGTTATTATGTGCAGCAGCCGATTTCTCCAAGTGACTCTATGGGTCATGCAACTCCCAACTGTCACTACCAAGTTCGGAAGTACTTCAGAAGGACTCCTTCTCCTCCGGGAGACATCTCACACTCGTTCCATCCTCCTAATCCATCGACACCTCTTCCACCACAAGTAGTTCCTGTAACATCCCCTGCTCCAACAATGTAAGGGGAACTTCCTCCTCAACCGCAGCAATGTCACACTGCAAGAGCTATAAATATCCAACCTGCTGCTAGTTCTGACAACTGTAAAAAGAGAAGACCTTAATTTAGAACCAAAAGTCTAGACAAACTCTTGCAACAACAAGCAGTTGAGGCCATGTACACTCATTTACCATCTAACACTTCGAAGCACCCTTTAGTCCAATGGAGCGTAATGCATACGGTTATGTTAACGCATACCGTAACTAACTGGATCAAGGTAGACCACCTTCCTAGGAAACTAACTAGCCCTGGGAGCCCCTTAATTCATTTACAAATTGTCGGAAATGCACCACATCGAGCTCTTCTTGACTCAGGTTCCGAAGTCAACCTAATTTCACAAAAGATGTATCATGCCTAGAACCTGCCATAACTTAAGAAGAGCAACATCCAGCTAGAGCTGGCTGACTAGTCNAACAACTAGAAGGAGCAGACAAATATGCATGGAACGAACTGAGGAAAACGATGCCAACAATGAAGGAATAGACACATTGAAATATGAGCATCACTAACTTCCACCCCTTAATCTAAGATCATCAATTGGGAAAAGTTGGGCACTTCTAAGAAATTCAAACAGATGCTCATTATTTCGGATCTCTCCATTACAACTCAGTCATGGAGGAGATGGCCACCTATGCTAATCATATGGGGTCCTCAGTTCTTTTTATGTTTTTTTTTTACAAGTTTTTGTTTTACATATTTTTTTTACACATTTTTGTTTTACAAATTTCTTTAACTTTTTCTATTTTTGTTTTAAAATTTCTTTAACTTTTCTTATTTTTGTTTTACAACATCGTTGTACTTTTCCATTTTGTGTGTGTTGTGTGTGTGTGTGCCATCCACTATGTAAGTTCATCACCCAATAAGTGTTTAGACCGATGGTATGAACTGTTTTTCATTGATTGCTAATGTTTGGTTTTTACCTTTAAGTTACAATGTTGACACTAAGGTATGTTCTTTTGATATGGCAGGCAATGAGTCCACTTCATCCATTCGTCCACCAAAGTCTATGGTTTCTCTTGGCCTGGAAATGTGCAGTTTCCCTTTTTAATAAGAACTTTAACGAATCAGTGACTGGGTACTTCTCAGACTAAGGAAGGACTCACAATTTGCAAAGGGTGTGACTTCAAGGGAACTTGATGCATTTGTGTTGGCCATTCACTTGGGTGCTTGGATGTTTTCTTCTTGAGTTTTCTTACCGTTCTGATGTTACCCATTCTTCGGAAGCTGAGACAATAAAAAATAAGAAGTCTTTGCATGGTGTGGTCCCCACGCATACAAATTGAAAACCAAAAAATAAGAAAAAATAAACCAAAGTGAGGATTCCAAGAACCCCCCTTAGACAAAATAACTTTGGGCTACAAGCACTAGTTATGGAACCAATGTGTTCCTTCTAACTAAGGCCCTTCTCGCTTCCCATTCTCTCCTTTGTTTTGTTGGAATGGTGGTGGCTCTTGGAGCTGCATTCTTGTTACTCCAGTGGATGGTTTAACTAAATGTCTTGATGCGAAGTCACTAGATGTGGTTGGTTTGAGGACAGAGTTGGAATGAGATTTTCCAAGTCACATTAATCATGCACTACACAAGGGGTTGTACACCACCTTGTCCTTGGGATTCCATTCCATCCTTTTCTCTCACTCTTCTCTCCACTATTCACCTCATTGCTGGTTGTATCATTAGTGTATATTTTTGTAAATATATTGTTTTCTTTTCGGTAAATTCTCATGATTAAGACTTTAACTCTTGTTCCAAACGACATTCCCAGAGCCTACGGACTCTTGGAATGTGGGATTGTCAGGGCACTAAGGGCATGAGCCTGCTTTGGGGAGGACCCACTGACATTCCTATTTGGTGCATTAGTTAAATTATTTTTTTTAAACATGTTGCAATTTATTTTATTTTGTTCATTTCCATATTGACATTCGTTTTATCGATGTCCTAGTTGTCCCTTTTTCTTTCTCTTTCTTACTCCTTTTCTTTCTCCATTCTATCGCTATCGGAGGTTCGCGATTAGTCATGGGGGTACGGGGCCTAATTTTTTCGATTTTCTCCTAGCCCCTACACCTTCGGTAGTCATCACTTATATATTCCTAGATCTGTATCAGCCATACCACAACCCAGCCAATGGACTTACACCGCAGCAAGGTATAACCACATTAAAATTCATTTACCCTTACTAATATAAGCCTGTGTTGTGTGTGCAAATGGCGATCATGCAACAACGGATTGGATCTGGAGAAAGCACTTGGAATGGAGTAGTGCTGAAAGCAGCTATGCAAGGAGTAGGATTGATGATGCACTTATGGATGGACAATGAAAGGCACAATATAGGCATTGGTAGCAGCAAGACCTCTTCTCTCTTCTTCTCTTCTCTTCTCTCTCCTCTTTTCTCTCAGCTGCCAAATGTGGCCTGATGTCAATGTAATAAGGTGTTCACCCTTGTTGTCATGAACACCAGTTTTGTCAAGTCTTGTAATAATGATCCGTTCACATGTCATCCCATTAGTTCCATTCCCTCAATAATTCCATACCTACCCAATATCATTGTAATGAACTCAAGGATGAGTTTTCATTTAGTCATGGGAGTATGATGGGACGCGATATCGCATGAGCCCCATGCGATATCGCGTACGCAATATCGCATCGTCCCCTACGATATCGCGTACACGATATCACGGTCCGTCGTCATATCTATAAATAAGAGGCGGCACTCCCCTTATTCAAGAATCAAAGGCATAAAGTAGCGAAGATCTAGCAGATTAATCACTCTAGAGATAGATTAATTTCCATGTGTCCACAGTAGGAGTCCCCAAGTGAACGGATCTTTATTCAAGCAGCTTTGTACCTAAACGCAAGTTGTGTACAGCAATAAAGATGAGCTTTGTGGATAAACCTTGNTAGGTTAGTTAAGTACCTCAGTACGATCGCTTCAAGCACGTGTGTTACGTGTGGTGATCCCAGTAATGATTAGCATTTGGTAGCCATAGTTGCATAGTTCAGGGTGTGTACGGCAAGTGGGAAAGGATGCTAATGCTAGGACTTAGTGCTGTAATTAGAGTTAGTTTTAGTCTCTCAACCCTTTACCTCTTAGCATAGGAGAAAACCAGAAAATACCAAAAAAATCATATACCTCAGACTTGCTTAACCATACACCGTGACACATACAAGCAAGCCTGGGAAGACAACGATTAATTAACCCCAAGTGTTCTATGGGTTGTGTAGGCATTTAGTCTGTGGAGTTTGACCAGATCGTGCGTTCTACGCTCATTTCCTATGGTTGAGTGTAGGGGTACCTCGCCACTCATCACATAGTATGTATCGAATCTTAATCATTGATGCTTTCATTCAAATGAATATACCTAAATGTACCCATAATAAAAATAAATATTTAATGCTACTTAACTACTAATTCCAGTTAAAATAAATTTTTAAGGTGATAACTATTTGCTCCATCAACCTATCATCACAATCTTGGATTATATATGTTAATCAATAGATAAACCAAGTTAAATGTAGCAAGTACTTGAGGTCTCAACATACTCATTTGGCCAAGAGGGCACTACCAAGCATATATTAGTAATGGTAACACAAAATAATATTTTTTCCATAATGCTCATGGGGAGAGGGTATCGATAATGCTAGATAATATTTTATCCATAACACTTTAGGGAGAGGGTATCGATAACATAAAATAATATTTTGTTCATAATGCTCATGGGGAGAGAGTATCAGTAACACTAAATAGTATTTTGTCCATAATGCTTCAAGGAGAGGGTATTGATAACGCAAAACTATATTTGATCCATAACGCTCTCGGGAGAGAGTATTGGTAATGCTAAATAATATTTTTCAATAACACTCCTAGGGAGAGAGTATTGGTAATGCTAAATAATATTTGTCCATAATTATCCTAGGGATAGAGTATCAATAATGAAAAATAATATTTTTATCCATAAAAATAATGTTCCAAGATTTTTAGGCTCTTTATATGCAAGCAGAATCCTCTAGTGTTTTGTTGTTATTCTCATCTTCCAATCTATCCATGTGAACACTTGTTTTGGATTTCATCACCTAAGTTTGCCATGGATGGCCATCATGACCGAAGTTCAGCTACTTACCATAATCATGGCCAATAATAATAGTAACTTTTTGTGACCAAATTTTCAAAACTAAGGATTCAACCACAACAGCAAAGTTCTTAGACTCAGTTTTGTGAAAGTTTGATGATGCCGTAAAATTTGCAACAAAAATTTTCTACCAGTGACTTTCCATGGACAAGTATTGCATAGCAACAAGATAGTTAGACTTTGTTTCATCCTAGTGAGATGGGGATAGAGTAGAATTTGTAGTATTAATAGTAATATGCTCAAATTTTCTTTCATCCTAGGTAGAATTTGTAGCAACAGTAGTAGTTTTCCATGAATGACTTCATAGAGGTAAGGATTTCACAACAAAAATATGACCAAATTTAGGTTCAATTTCATTGTCTCAATCATGTGGAGATGAAATAGAATGCATAGCCACTCAACTATGTTGCTGCAATTCCAGCTCTAGCTCAATTTTAACCGAGTTCATTTGTAAACAATGGTGGCAATGCTACAGCCATCAACTCCTCTTCAAGGATGATGACCTCATGAAATTTGTCATACCCAAACACTCTTCCTCAATTTTTTCCAAGTCAAGGATAGAAAAATGATCAGTTTTTTAATCAGGTTGCTAGAAGCCATGTGCAACAAAGTGTTCTATGACTTCATCAAGTTGCTCAAGCTCATCCTACTAGAATGAATGTTATGGAGCCCACATCTACTTCTTCTAGGATTATGATGTAGCAGAGAAGGAAATGCTCTATTTTTTATTACAATGTTAGCACTACTCCTCTTTCTTATCATTCTAGTTGTGGTGTTGTCATTAATGGGGGAATGGATCTTACAAATTCATTTCCTCAACTTTTTGAAGCAAGACATCACCTGCCTATAGTAGCATCCATAGGAGTAGTTGCAAATCCTTTCCAAGTTGCATCTTCCCAAGTTCTACAACATGAGCTACCACTTAATAATGTAATTATTTGAGTATTAGGTTATTTTCTAATTTTACTCTTCAGTTTCAAGCTATACTTCATCAGAACCACACCCAAATTAAAACCAACATCGCAATGTTACGAATCATGATTCAATTATGAATTTTTGAAAAAGCATTGTAACATATTATTGGATTTTTCTAGGAATCTTTAATTATAGTTTTATTTACCACTATTTTTAAAAAATCTTGAGAAGGTTTTGCAACATAGACACTTACTAGTCTAGCACAAGTCTCCTATTCTGAAGCATATTTTATGAATCAAGACTCTTACAATTCCACCATGCATCTCCTATTCTAAAACATATTTTAATTTATAATGGTTAACACTAAATCATTATTATTTTATGCAGAATGTTCTTCCTTCCCAACATCAAGAGCAAAACAATTTACAAGACACTAGTTTAATGCCTAGATCTAGGCAAAGGCAAATTGAGGTCAACATGATCAAGTTTTCAATGATAGGAAAAAATCCTCAAGCCAACATCCTTGGGTAAGTATTTTCATAGTTTTGTGTTCATATGGTGCTTTAAAGAGTCACCAAAAAATTGCACAAGTTGTTTTGCATATTAAAAAGTCTAAAAACTATGTTTTTCTTAATAAGGATTTTAATAAAAGTGGAGTTAAGTCAACTTAGGATCACATTAAATTCAAATGTAACAATTAATTGTTTACGAATAAATTTGAATATAATGATCAATGAATGAAGTTTGTATCGAAAAAAACTGCTTTGAAGTTTACACTGAATTGAAGTATTTTCACTCTTTTCTATATACAATGCTTTAGAGTTAAGTCTAAATTGAAGCATCTTTAATATTCTTACTTTACTAGCACATAAGATCAAGGGATCAAGATAGATAGCATGAATGGTTATCTAGCTATCTTGGAGAAGATATTGCAAAGATTGCTACATCTTTTGTTCAGTCATAGATCGCATGCGATAATAAAACCTTCAAGAAATTACTACAACAAGGTGGACTTATCTTTCCTAGGAGTTTAACAAAAGAAATGCTACAAGATTATCATCAACCATCTGTCTATGCAAAAATTTGAAATTGATGGGGTTGATTACCTATTAATGATTATTTGAGGTACAACAGGCATAGGAAAATCATATTTCATTTATTCTATTTGTAAATAATTTATCTGAGCTTGCCCATTAGGAAAAAATAGCTTATTGGTGCTCACCCTTACTGGTGTTGTGCCATATAATATTAATGCAACTACACTACATTCTACATTAAAGATTAAAATCAAGGAATACAAACCACTAGCTACCTCAAATTTGGCATCATTACAAAATAGATATAAATACATAAAGTATATTATTATAAAAAAAATGAGTTTTATGGGTGTCAAATTACTTAGCAACATTGATAGAAAATTTAAGGAAATATGTCTAGAAAACCAATTAGATAATTTTGGTGCTAGATTAGTGATACTCATTAGAGATCTTACACAACATCCACCTATGAAAGACATTATACCATACATATCATCTTAGATCCATGTCAAGAATTTGTGGTTAGGATTCAATAAATTTGTAGCCTTGGATGCTATGTGTTGGGAAAGGGTTCATGATCCATGACAACAAATATTTAGAGAAGTTTTGATGAATATACAAGAAGGAAAGATGAATGATGATGATTATGAATTTTTAAGCTTGAGAATGGATCTTCCATCAACATCAAATAGGTGAGATGGGTTTGAGGGTTCTGTGCATTTGTTTGATACAAACGATAAGGTGCATATGCATAATAAAAAGGTATTGCCAAAAATGCATAAGCCAGTTGCACATCACATAGTAGATAGAAATACAAATGGTTTTCAATTCTAGGATGATGGAGAAGAAGAATTAGGTTGAGTAGAATTTATCTGTGAAGCTACAAGGGTGATGAGACGCGGTTTTCACTAGGCCGCGATATCGCGTACGCGATATCGCGGTCGACGCGATATCGCGTACGCGATATCGCGTCGCGCCGCCATTTCTATAAATAAGAGGCGGCACTCCCTTCATTTTCCAAATCCTGGCTAGTGTAGCGAAGCTCTGGCAGATTGATCACTCCAGAGTTAGAATTTTTCCCCATGTGCCCGCAGTAGGAGTCCTAGAGTGAACGGCTCCTTATTCGAGCAGCTTGTAACCTGAACCCAAGTTGTGTACGGCAATAAAGACGAACTTGATTGGATAAACCTTGCAGTACATGGTTTTATTGCTTTCTATCTTGCTTTCCTAGTGCGTTCAAGTACGACTTGATTACGAGCGTCTACGGACGTGTACGGCTAGTCAAGGAATCGG
>MNCI01026078.1:17266-103233 GCA_015680685.1 Gnetum montanum
CGAACAATTAACCCCAAGTGTTTCTTGTGGCGTTAAGGCATTTGGTCTGTGGAGTTCGACCGGATCGCGCGTGCACGCTCGTATTCGTATGGTGGAGTGTAGGGGTACCTCGCCACTCATCAAAGGGTTATGCTTATTATTAATCTATGTCTAGAAGCAAGATTGGTTAATGGTGCATTGGGAGTCACTAAGAAAATAATTTATAGTTCCAGTTGTAAACCTTCATAGTTTCCATTGTATATTATCATTGAGTTTAACTCTTACATTGGAATACTATATGATCACAAACATCCTTGAAAAGTACCCATTCCACTAATCATATGTGGAGGATCTCGCTAACTATCATTGAGATTAGCATGGGATTTCCCTATACATAATTCACAAGGAATGACCTTGGAGAAATCATTTGTAGATGTTAGTAGTAAAGAAACAGTAGGTCTTACGTTTGTGGCACTATCTCTAGTAAAGAGTATTGATAGTTTGAATATATTCCCCCAATTTCCAAAGAAAGATACATCAAGATATCAAAAGCCTCTCACCTTCAAAGTAGATTGGATGAAGATCAATGCATTAAATCTAATGAAGAATGATTTTTTTATTTTTCTGATGATGTATTTTCACTATTGTGGATGTCATAACATTTTTCATTATGTACTTTTTCAATTATGTAAGTTTAAACATTGATCATTCCTACTATATTGTAACATGCTTTTAATCATTGAATAATGGATTATATGGTCTTATAAGTTACTCTCTTTTTGATTAACACTTTCATGAATTATTTATAACTTTATAAAAATAATCTATAACTTAACAACTACCTTTGAAAAATTAGATTATAATGATGTATAACTATAGATGTTTTCATCCTTACAATTAATTTTTAAAAACATCTCCTTTAGGGTAGGAAAAGGATCAAACCTCACCCTTGTTTAGAGGTCCCTAAAATGGTTTTCACTTGTTACTAAAGGCTTCCTATTAATAAAAAATAAAACTATAGATAGAAACATTTAGGAATTCAACTAAAGCATCAATGCTAAATGATATCACCTTAAACTAAGAAAGGAAGAAAATTAGCTAAAGAATCTCTGTGAGAAACCACATTACATTGAAACTTCCAAATGGCATAAAGAATAAGAGGATGAAAGCAATACCAACTATGAAGTAGAAATCCTTGAAGTTGAGGAGTGTCACCAAATAAAACATCATTGAATCCTACCTAAAAATCATTTAAATACTTACTATACCAAGTCCAAGAGCTACAAGCAAGGGGATAAGTGAAAAAAACAATGGATGAATGTATATTCCATGTTGAAGATAATACATCTTGAATCATGAATATTCAAATGAGAGTGTTAAATACTAATACATAAACCTTGATGAATCAAGTACTATAGAAAATTTCTAATTTTTAAAGGAGTAGTGCATTCCACATCTTCTAAATTTGTTGCTTCCATAAGTACACATTATGATTAACCTTCCAAAGATAATTGAATCTTGGCAAAATATTAGTATTAGAACTAATAAGAGCATACATAATCTTGGACCAATATGGAAAAACATGATTTTCATTAATCCAAGAAAAATCAAGAAAATGATTATGAAAATCTTGAATAGCTACACTTATATCCAAACTATCCAATAGATCAAAAATGTAAACTTTGTAGAAACATTAATACCATAGAGACTTTGATACTTAGATCACATAATCCAATAATTATGCATGTGAAGAGATTAAAGGGAGGAAATGCAAATCTTGTAGCATGTACTACAAAGGCATGGATGCTTAATAGCCCATGGTTCATTATTAATTAGAAGCCATCAAGGAAAAGCTTATCAAGCATAGAGGTAGAAATAGTAATATTACTAAAGTTCCAAAAATCATTGATAAAACTCCAAGCCTTTTAAATATGCTTTATGACAATAGAACCTGATATATTAATGCCTTTTAGAAAAAGGATCCAATTAAAAAAATAAGTATCTCTACAATAACCACTACCTCTAAGCTTATCCATTTAAATGTGCTTATAATAAAGAAGCTTCCAAGACTCTCTAATAGATAAGCATTTAACCACCCACTTGACACATAAAACAATACATTACTTATAACAATTTATCAATCCTAATCCACCATCCTCTTTGTGAGAAGTACAAATGTCCCCAACAACATGACAAAAACCTTTTCTATAATGGCTAATACTCCAAAGAAAATTTCTAATGAGTTGATCAATATGAAAATATGCAGAAATACTAGGAGCCCAACATGAGGAATAATACACATAAGTAGCTTGAATGATATGCTTACAAATAATAAACTTACCAAACATTTAAAGCTTCTTCTTCTTCCACTTAATAAGGTTTTTGTTTGATTTTCTTCACTCTAACATCTCATAAAGTTTTTGAAGATCCACCAAAGAAAAAAGGAAATTCTAACAATTTGAAAACATTTGACTATTCTAACAAATGCCAATATTTAGATAAAGCCCATTTTTAAACCTTCTTATTGCAAAAGTTAGAAGATTTGGACCAATTAATCTAAGAGCCTAAAATTCTGCAATATTGATCAACATGATAAAAAAGGTACTATGTAATAGGTTTGTTATTTTTTATCATATAAAATGAGTCATATGCAAAATGCATATTTAATAAAGTAGAATTATTATTTTTAGTAAAGATGCCTTGAAGCAAATTATGTTCCTAGTCCTTCTGTATAGAATGACATAAAAAAATTACAGCAAGGATGAAGAGGTAAGGAGTAAGAGGGAAACCTTTCCTAACTAAGCATTCAAGCTTGAAGCTCTAAGTAATGCTAACATTTGCAACCAAAAGTGCATTAGCATTTTCAAAAAGAATCTTCACCATCCCAATAAATGTTTCATTAAAACCATATTTGTGAAGATAATAAATAATAAACTACCATTCAATTCTATTGTATTCTTTAGCATAATGAAGCTTCAAAAAAGCAATGGCTTGATTGAAATCCTCATCCCATTACATATCCTCCTAAGCTACCACATTATTCTCCAAAATATATCTATCTTTACCAAAGCTAGTTTGCACTAGAGTAATTAATTATTTTCAATTTTCTAACAAAACATTTAGCCAAAATTTAATAAACAGTATTTAGAAGAGTAAGAGGGCACCAATTACCAATGTGAGAAATGTCACCATCCTTAGAAATAAGTATGATAATATCTCTATTCAACTCCTGACTAAGAGAACATTGTTCATTAGCAACAAAAACACAATAAAGTTCCATACCAACAACATCCCAATGATTTTTTAAAAAATCAATGGGAATTAAATTAAAACTTGGACCTTTATTATTGGCCAAGCTAAAAATTTCATCTTTAATTTCAATAAGGAAGATATCCTATTCAAGATGATGGTTGTGACTACCATGAACAATATTAGGTAAATGATCACAATTAGAGAGAAGATCCACATGATTAAAACCTTATGAAACAAATATGCATTGAAAATGTCTTTTAAGAAAATCATTGATAATAAGAGAATTAGAAATAATTTGATCATCAACTTCCATGAAGTCAATAATGGGAAAATTACCTTTACCTTTTAAGAATTTAAAAAATTCTTTGAATGGTTTTCCCTTTACTTTCAACTAGTTAACACTACTCTTGATGAAAGCACTATTAGCATTATGCATATCCCATATTTGTTGGATTGAGTAAACATAAGCAGGTCATTGTTGAAGATTAATATTAAAGGGATAATTATTTAAAGCAATGTTGATCTATTGAATTTCATTCTATATTTTTTCCTTAGTCTTCCTTTGTATTTTGACATGTTGCTTACCTAACCAACAAGCAAAATTATGAGCTTGATATATAACATGCAACCACTAATCAATCCAACCTAAATTACCAAGGGGTCTCATTTCTACATTCTAGAGAGATGTTAAAATACCTTTTCCAAAAGGAGTAATAAATAAAGATACATTCATATGGAAAAGCTTATAACATTAAGCTGAAGATTTAATACCAAATGCAAAACTAAGAGAAATTGGAAAATGTTCTGAAAGAATTGCATCTCTTTGAATTGTAACCTTTCTCTCATAAAACCAAAAAGAATAATTGGAAAAATAAAACAAGTCAAGTCTTTCAAAAATTCAATTACTACCTTCACGGAGGTTAGACCAGGTAATCCAATCATGACAATGAATCTTTGATCCACCAGCTTCATATACATAAAACTATTCTGAACATTGCATCAAATAAAAAGTTCATGACATGCAAGGTGAGATGAAACTCCACCAATTTTATCATAAGAATTTTCAATCATATTAAAATCAATTCTATTTGTAGAATAAGTACAAGCATAAATATTGCAAATACCAAAAGGACTTGAAGCACCTTGAAGAAAAACCCAAACTATAAAATTATCTCAGCCATGAGAGATAATTTTTTTGATAAAAAATTATTAATAATGAGAGTTGCACCAACTTGACCAATCTTATGACTAGTAAATAATATTGTAGAATTAAGAAAAATACTGTTAACAATCATGACTATATTTAAATTGGAAGTCTTAATTTCTTGAATAAGAATAAAATCATGAACTAAATATTGCATGCAAAGAAAAGCACTAATAACTTTTGTGTGAAGTCTATTAAAAAGACCTTGGACATTCCATGAAAAAATTAACATAGGAAAAAAAAGTAGGAGACCCTGCCATGTGAATAGAATAAACATTATCAAAATAAATCATATCCATATCTTGACCAATATTTACAAATGAATTATTAGGAATTAAAATATCTTGAACATGCTGGCCATTTTAAGAGGTTAGCATATATTCACCAAGAGACATCTTTCCTCGATGTTTTTTATTACTAAAAACTATTTGAAAACCATCTGAACTAACAATATGAGTCTATGGAAGCTTAGAAGCATATAATTGTTTCCCTTTAGTCATTGAAGAATTTATTTGAAATTTATTTCATTGGAAACTTCCTTAAAGATACATTCTATTGAACAACAATACGATAAAGGGGTGGGCTAATTGTTAAAACATCAGCTAAAAAATCATTGCAAGATTTGCAACATTTGTAGAAAAAACCTTAGCAAAATATTTAACAATAATAGAAGAAACCTTGGTAAAATTTACACTAGCTTGTTGCTAATGTGCCTGCATTTCCATTTTGCATAACATAAAAAGACATGAATCAAACATGTGAACCTCATGATGATGATAATGACATCACTTTGGAATATTTTAATAAATGAATTTCTACATATAATCAATTCTGCTGGCATGCAAAAGAATTTATAGCTTAAGCAAATCAAGATTCACTTTAATCATTTATTGAATTTTTTGAAAATTACTAGTTGCAATGAGGGTTTCGAAATGTTTGATTGGCCTAATACAAGAGATAATATCCATTTCAACTTTTTCAAAAATTAATGGAAGATTTTGTAATTCAACAAAATAAGGAACCTTTTTTAATTCAGGAGATGTTGGATTAAGAAATGGAGTTCACTTTCAAATAATCAACAAAGAATGGTCTTGATTAAAAACATAAATATCAAGGACCTTAGAAAGTGTCATCGAATCAACAAATTGTTCCAGCAAAAATAATTTTGATAAATAATGAGCATGGATAGCCTCTAAACCTCGATCTTTCCAAACTAAATTTAAATGATTTTAAAAACTTGATGAACAAGGTAAATAATCCATAATTTTCATGAAAACATACCTTCTAGAAATTTCCTGAGTAATCAATTCATATAAATCATTAGACACTTTGTAGAAAGGCAAAGAAGTGTTGGTTCCACCTAAAAGATTACCAACTAAATCAAGTAGCATTACATGTAATATCAATGTCAGACTTCTTGCTACCTTAGATCAATGCAAAAACCATCATTGTTGGAACACTTAAAGTTACAGAAACCCTTATTTCCAAAACCAAAACTACACTCAAGTAACAATAATAGACTCACCAACTTTTTCTATGAATTCGATTTATTCTTAGAGAGTGTTATGGATAGTCCATTAAAATATAGTAGGGTTGTTGCATAGCCCAAATGACATCTTTTTCTATTCAAAGGTTCCCCATGAACTTATAAAATGATTTTTGACTAATCTTTTTGAATTAAAATATTTAATTATAGTATATATATTTGTCCAAAAAGTTATAGTATTTGTGTTGTGTTATTATATTTAACATCTAGTTTATAAATGAAAAGTGAAAAATGATCTTTAAATATGCTTATGTTTAATAGCTTCAAATTAATGTAAATTCTCCTATTTACCCTTTGATGAATAGTGTTCAAATCAATTGCAATGCATCGACAGAGCCTATGCTATGTTGTTGGAAATGCATCGACATAGCCTATGCTATGTTGACAAAGCTATGACAACATAGCATCAATGAATGCCTATATATATATGAGTTATTTTAATGACATCATTAATATAGTAGGTAGCAAAACTCTTGTAGTTTGCTTTCTTAAATTCTAATAGTAGTCAGCTAATATCAATAGTGTAAAATTGAATTAATTATACAAAGTTTTATTTGAGTGAAATCATACCTAGAAATAATCTATCACTAATAATAAGATTGAGATTAATTCATTTTCATTACATCAGTCTATTAATACACTTTCTAAATGCATGTTAGAAATATTGGAATGAGTGTAACTACTTCAAGCATAAACACATGTTCACTACATAATTCTAGTAACATTTTTACTTAGTTCATCTAGTAGCACAACATTTGGAAATCCTAGTAGTGGATGTGTATATTTAAGACATGTATGACACATGAACCTAGACACTCATCACCTTAGGCTAAATAAGAGTTAACTTCACTACACACTAAATCAGTTAGAATAATTTTTTTTATTTTAATATTATTTACTTATAGCCACAAAGACATCAATTATCATATGCCTCAATTATACTATAACACCTTTATTTATTATATATTAAATCTTCTAAATAACTAATAAAAATGCTATGAAACCCCAAGGATTTGAATTTAACCTTGATTTAGTAATTCAAAAGGAACTAGTAAAATAGATAAAATTTATTAATTAGAAGCATAAATACAAAAAAGCAATATAGCATAGCAAAATTTCATATTACTCATATACATAATTAAATAAAAATTATTTAAATAAAAAAAGATATTTATGCAACCACAAAAATATAAAGGCTAAAAAATTTTACTAGTTGCATCATAAAATAGTGTGCAAAATAAAGATTACAATGATACTTGTTTCACCTCTATTAGATATCTAGAAATAAAGATATTCCTATTTGTATCAAATTAATTATCAAAATAATAATTAGATAAAATTTTAATTTATAAGAAATACTATTAATTGTTCTCGAACATATAGTGCATGTAGAAATGAAAACTAATCGTTGCAATGTCATGGTCCAAATGGCACAAACAAAAATTTCATATTTATCATACTTTATTTATTCACAAAAATAGGTACATAGCTCAAGTATTCCAAAAGTGTACAAGGTTTCTATTTTACAATAATACAATATATATATATATATAATTTATTTTTCAAGTTTAGAAGGTCCATCTTGTATAGAATTGATCCACCTTTCATCCCATGTCCCTCTTCTAGTAATTTCATGGCTACTCTAGGCTCTATGCATTGAAATGTAGGAGGTATCAAAACCCTTCAAATTAGAAAGGTTATTTTATTTCCCTCTTTATGGAGCATAAAGGTTTTAAGTCAAGGTCTCTAGATATGGGCTAGGTAAAGGTTTTTAATTAAATATTCAAAAATTTCTCAAAGTTCAAAAATGCCACAAATTTTCTAGAAATCCAAACATTGTATATTTTATGCAAGCATCTTAAAAGGCTGGCTCTTGGTTACCCTCACTACCAAAAGAATATACCAACAAGTTTTGAAATAATCTTACTACTATCATTAGATTACTCTCATTACCCCAAATGAGCCACTTATAGATGAGTCTTGGCAATAGCCTCACTAGTAACATCCTTAACAGTTGAGGCATACATATCATAAAAAGGATAGGGCTTGACTATGCATCACCGCATACCACTAGACTCAATTGCCCAATGTCATGGTCTCAACTAGTTTTCCAGCCTCACATTAACTTATAAATCAAAACCCAAGGAAGGAAATCTATCCAAATCCTTATTACCATAGGATGGGTCCTACTAAAGAACACTTCACTATTACATCTAGACAATAGCATCTAAAAGATTCATAACTTCCACTACCAACTAAGCAAAATCAATCCCATAAATATTATTATTTTATTTCAAAAATTCAAAGGATTTCCAAAATAGCCAAAAATCCATAATTGCCAAAATTTTACAAATATTCTCATAAAAGCCTACTTATATCAAGAGCTAATCCAAAATAATATAAAATATCTGAGGAAAAAGTTGGGCCAAGTTTCGACATATTTTTAAAATTCACCAAAAAGATAAAAAATGATCTAGACAATATTACAATACAAATCTTCATATAAAAATAATCCCAAACTGACAAAATTTGGCAAAATCTCAACATAATAATTAAAATTGTTGGAAAAATAACTAAAATGCAGAAAGTAGAAATAAAGCATGCAAAAGCCATAACAAAATAGAAAATTGATATGAAAAGAAAAGTAGAATAAAGGTTCTTACTTGTATTGGTAGGGATTTCAGAATTCTTCTTATTTTCTTTCTTTCCCTCAAGATGTTCAAAACTAGCCTTTTACTTCACTTTCAACTATCACATCACAGATCCTTTATTGGTGATTCATACCATGGGTTATGTTGATGAGGCCTCGTTGACATGGTCCCATCAACATGACCCTGTTGACATAACCGCGTCGATGTATGATTTGATGTGTTGACGTGACCTCGTCAATGCAATGTCTTTTTTCATCTATAAATACACACTCATCCACGGTGTTCATGGCATCTTTGTCATAATTGTAGTGAAGCTTTAGCAATTTTTCCACTTGAAAGTTAGAATATTTTTCTAAGTGTCTATAGAAGGAGTCAAGAGGATACGAATCTTTATTCAAACATTATTATACCTTAGCATAATAGTGTGTGTAGTAATAAAGATGAGCTTTTTGATAAACCTTGTAGAACTTTGAAATGAATTAATTATTTCCTTTATGCATTTAGTATTTTATGTAATTTCCTTTAATGCTTTAAGTAATTAAATAATTAATTAATAAATAAATTAAGCTAAATTAAGCTAGATTAAATAGTGATAAATTAAGCACATAAGTACGACCATTTCAAGCATATGCTTGACACTTGGTAATCCCAATAACGCTTAACATTTGGTAACCTAGTAGCATTAATTATGTTCAAGATGTGTATAGTAAGTGGGAATGGATGCTTATTCTAGAATTAGTTAAATATTAGCTAGTTAGATTAAATTATCAATTAAATATATTTAATTCTTTATTCTTTATTCTTTATTCTTAGGTGTCTTAGAACATAAAATGTAAAAATGATAAAAATGATATGCCTCAGTTACACTTAACCAAACCTTTGCATTTCACAAGTGTAATTGGGAAGACAACGATTACAATGATTAGTTTCACTTCCTAGAGACTAGTGTACTTAGAAGGCTATAAGTCCATGGAATTTGACTAGATCACACATGAATGCTTAGTGATTCGTATGGTTGGATGTAGGGTTTACTCATCACTCATCATTGACATCATTTCTGGGGACTTGTAGTTTGATACATGCACTACCTAGGACTTCTTAAATATTATTTGAGATCATTGGAATCAACCTTAAAGTCATAATCATTAGAAAAATAAAAAGTATATCTATAATTAACACACACTAAATTTTTCTTTTAATCCAAAATGTTTTCTTCTCATAGGAATGATGAATCAAAACTACTAGTGCTCCAAGAATTCAAAGTGATGTACACTCATCCAAATGAGTTTGTGTCTGATTTCACCTTCATCTTGCATCAGGATGAATAGCTACAATGGAGAGATATGGAGGACAATGTTGTGTTGCCTTCTAATTGATCTATTCCTAGGATGTTTTTCTCAACACTTAAGAGGTTAGACATCTAGGATCTCCATGATGAATATGTTGTGCAAGACCATGACTAACGAAACTACCATCATACCAAAATACAATGTGAATGAGATCAGCACCAGGAGAAGTGCCATGAAGCTACGAATGGGAAACAGTTCACTAAACCCTTATTCTTATTGAATCAAAATGAAGAGGATCCTCCCTCTAGGGGTTCTCAACATGAATATTCTACACCCCTTGACTCTGGTGAAGGGGGCTTGAACCCACACTTACAATCCACTATCAACAATCCAAGTTTAAGAAAAAGTGGGAGTCAAGGTAGGGGCTCAGGCAAGCATCATGATGATGATAAATCATATGATCGTGGCTATGAAAAGTAGAGAGGAGGTGGTAGACATCATGGTGGTGGTAGTCCTCGTCCCTCTTCACCCTCTTCATCTGCATCTTCTTCTTCCTCCTCCAAATCTAACTAAAACTACAAGGGATGAAACTGTGGTGAAGGTGAATGGTGGAACAATGATCATAGAACCTACCATGAATGAAGGGATAGTAAGGAACATCATAGGCATCATTGAAATCATAATGATGATGAACCTTTTCTTGTAACTCAAAGCATGCTAAAAATTGTAGAGGCATTTAGAATTCCAATCAAGCATGTGAAAGATAGTAGAATCAAGAGGTTGGATATGAACAATATCCTCAGATTTAAAGGGAGATATAACTTAGATCCATAGACCCATCTTCAAGGCTTTCAAAATGCCTTTGCCTTGCAAAACATAGAGAAAAATTGGTAGAAACTTAAGCTATTTCCTAGGATAATTATAAAAGAAATAGAAAGTTGGTATTGCTCCGTAGACTTAAAATCAATGTGCAAATGGAGTACAATGCTTGAGTTGTTCAATGATAAATATTAGACATAAACGAAAGTGTCTAATTTGAGAAAGCAAATCTAAGGCTAGCAACAAGAAACACATGAACCCTTGGACATAGCCATGGGTAAGTATTGCTCTCTCTTGCACAAATGTCTTGGCCATGGTTATTCTCAATGGAAGAAGCTTCACAATATCATAAATGGACTCTGATCAGAAATAAGGAGAACCCTTAGGGTCTATGCCCAAGGGAGACTATTAAGGATCGATCAGATCCAAAGGCTGATTGAGTAGGTCACAAAAAAAAAGAAGGTGAGTTGAGAAAATGGGAAAGTACCAAGGATTATGAATGAGATCCTTCCATTAGAAAAAGGGAGGTCTAATTCTGTGATAATGAGGGGGAGGCACCACTTGATGAAGTGATGCAGTGAAAAACCTTACTAAATCAAAAATCTATGTCTAAAATTTTATCTAAGATTGACAAAATATCAAAATATTTGGATGAAAAATTTCAAACTACTCTTAAAATTATAGAAGAATCCAAAGAGCAAGGTAGTGATTGTGATCATAGGAGAAGAAAGGAAGTTGAACATGCCTACCAAAGGGATAAGGGCAAAAAATTCTATAGTAGTAGAGATTGTAGAGTTAAAATTAGATGATGATGGTGGATGTGACATCTACTAATATGAACATCCCAAGGGATGTTTCCTTGTTGTGTCATACTTACAAGAATTTGGGGTGTATGCTCTAAATCCTATATTAGCATGAAGGAAAGCACCCAAAAGGTTTCCTTATCCTCAAGGTAACCCAAGGCAATTCAACTAGTAATAAAAATTTTATTATTCAAGTGAAGCTCCATCACAATCGTATCATCAATACCATCAGTGGTAGCATGCACAATGGTGGGGGATGCCATCACCAAGGTAGCACTACCCATACAGATAACCCAATCCATATGGGTACTATGTTTAGCAACCCATGTCTCCGCGTGACTCTTCTAGTCACACTTCCTTTCATCATCACTACTACCCTCAAGAGTACTACAAAAGTCATTCTCCATCTCTTAGATGGAAATACCCATAACCTTATCATCCTTTTCATTATTTAGCACATGTCCCTCCACCCTCAATCCAATTACCATGTGCTCCATCCATGTAGGGCAAAATTCTGGCACAACTGCAAGAACATAACACTAGTAGGGTTGTTAACTTACTATCAGTTCCTTAGCTAAGTGGTTCAGAAATCAAATCCTATAAACAACCATTCTTCCAGACCAATAGCCTTACAAATCCCTCACTGACTCATGTAGCTAGTAGCCCTATGTCTCCTTCATCCAGTGCATTCATTCTTTTCAAGAGCCCTTCAAACCAAACACCTCTCAAGATTTGCACAATCATGTTAAGCCATGTTGTATCTAATTGGATCAAGGCTAGCAAAATTTTCAAGAAAGAGTTAATCCTAGCAGTCCTCTCATCTACTTGTAGATCACTTGAAATGAGCCATGCAAGGGTCTTCTTGATTCAAGTTCTATTGTCAACTTGATTTTCCATGAAATACACCAAGCCTGGAACTTGCCTTCTCTCAAGAAAAGCAACATCTATTGAGAATTGGCAAATCATTCCATCACTATTCCCTTAGGATTAGTGGAGGACATTGTGACCATCATCTATGGGTGGTCATATCTTGCTAGTTTCCTAGTGATCAAGGTTGACAATTACAAGGGGAACTTTCCAATCATTATGGAAAGGGCTTGGTTGAGCACTCTTGATGCATGAATGGGCATCAAAGATATTTTCTTAGAGATTTCCAAGGAAAATGCATTCTAAAAGATTGAGAAGAAGAGAGTTCCATGCATCGCATACAATGATACCAGGTGCAACTTTGTGTAGAAACTCTAGCCTATTAAATGCACATCAATCAAAGCATGCAAACAGTGTGTAGATGAATCTAAAATCTAAAAGATCTTGTACATAGTAGTCGCAAAATAGGAGGGCACTCAATCGTTGACAACTAATTCTAAAAGCAACACACTTTGCATGAAAACTACTGAGAGCCTAACTTATGCCTATGTTAAAGGCATGGATGAACTAGAGTATGTTCATTTTCAACTCTCCGATCATGGGCCTGATGATACCAATTCAAGAGAGTTGGAAATCCATAAAAGTTTTAAACATGAGTCCTTAGAGTTGAAAACTCAACATACCAGCATGGAATATGCATCTCTAAAAAATTGCAAGTTTGTGATAATCAATGTCAACCTTGCTCCTGAGTAGAAAACAATGTTACTGAAGGTGGTCAACAAATGGTCAATAGTGTTTGCTTGGCCATATCCTAAACTCACATGCATTGATCCTCAGATATGCTAGCATCACATCTATACCAATCTAGCCATGAAGCCAAATAGGTAGCCATAGTAGTGGATAAACCCCGAATTGAAGTAAATTATCAAAGAGAAAATTGAACAACTCCTCAAGATGGGGCTTATCTATCCAATTTTGAATAGCAAGTGGATTAGCCCACTTGTAATTGTGCCAAAGAAAGGTGGTAAGTGGAAAATCTATATTAATTTCAAGCTGTTGAACATGGCAACATTCAAAGATCATTTTCCATTATCATTTGTGGACCAAGTGTTGGACACTATTTCTAGGCATTACTATTATAGCTTTCTGGATAGTTATAGTGGCTATAACCAAATTCAAATTGTGCTTGAGGATCAATCCAATACAACATTCACAAGTCCTTGGGAGACTTTTGTATATCGTAAGATGCCCTTTGGTCTATGCACTACCCGTACAACTTTTCAATACTTGGTCTTACTCATTTCTCAGTAGAAAATTGGTAGCAGGATGAAAGTCTTTATGGATGACTTCTCCACCTATGGTGCTACATTTGAGCAAGCCCTGGACCACCTTGAGAAAGTACTTAAAAGGTGTGTGGAGAACAATCTTTCGCTTAATTAGCAAAAGAGCATCTCATGGTCCAAGAAGGAATTATGTTAGGGCACAAAATTTCTCAAGTAGGGATTGAGGTAGATCCTAAAAATATTTGGGTCATCCAAGGAATAACTTGCCAACCAGAAACTATTAAAGATGTTTGGTCATTCCTTGGACACATTGGCTACTACCGATGATTCATAGAGAATTTCTCTAAGATAGCAAAACCATTAGTTAAACTTACAAAGAAAGATGCTCTATTCATATAGACCAAGGAATGCAAAAAAGAATTACATAAGCTTAAGGAGAAGCTTGTAGAAACTCCAATTCTATGAGCACCATATTAGTCACATCCATTTCACATCATGACGGATGCATCAAACTATGCCTTAGGAGTTGTGCATACATAGTTGGACAATCAAAAATGTTCATATTACATCCACTACATAAGCTGAAGCATTGTGAGTGGATAGCTCAATTACACCACAATGGAAAAAGAGCTAATGGCAGTGGTGTATGCCTTAGAAAAGTTCAAGCACTATGTGATTTAATACAAGGTGTTCATGCACATTGATCATAGTGTCATTCACTTCCTGATGAAGAAACCAATGATGAGCCCTTGTGTCATACAATGGCTAGTGATCTTACAAGAGTTCTATCTTATGATGGTAAATCAAAAGAACACCAAGAATATGGTTTCTAACCACTTGTCTTAGTTACGATAGGACAACAAAGAGAAGGAAAGCCTACTTTCTGATCAATTTCTTGATGAACTCCCTTTGCCAATGCAATAAATGAACAAGTGCCTACTAAATCAAAATGGTATGATGGCATCCTCAGTTATCTTCTTACTCAAGATATTCCACAAGAGTTAGACCACTAGAAGAAATAATAGTTTCTTCATAAGGCCAAATGCTTCTTGGAAATCAATGGATACCTTTACAAGGTGTGCGTTGATGGCCTAGTTCGTTGGTATGTTCCTGATTTTGATCAAATGTGTGTTCTCCAAGATACTTACAAGGGTCCTTGTGGGGACCACTATGCAGAGAGATGGATGTCCATTATGGTAGGGTACTATTGGCTAAAAATCTTCAGGGATGCCCACCAATTCATCCACTTTTGTAAATGTTGTCAATGAGATGGTGGAATGATCACTCGAATGAAGGAACCTCAATAGTGGATCCAATCATTGGAACCCTTTGACATCTAGGGCATATACTTCATGAGTCCCATCACACCCATGTCAAATAGAAAGTCATACATAATAGTTTTTATTTACTATTGTATGAAATGGATAGAAGTAGCAGCCATCACTAATTGTACATCTTCAATTATTGCTCAATTTGTAAAGAAAATGTTGTAAATAGGTTTGGTATGCCACATGCATTAATTTTTGACAATCATACTCACTTTATAGGTGCTATGTTTCATAATCTCATACAATGCTTAGGGGTTTAACATAAATTAACAACACCCTACCAACCCCAAGCCAATGATCAAGTAGAGGTTACCAATAAGAAGATTACAAAAAACTTAACAACAACAATTAGCAAATATAGGAGAGACTAGAGCACAAAAACTCAACAATGCCCTCTTGGCATACCTTTCAACATAAAAACTCCCTATAGGCTACTCTCCCTATGAGCTGGCATATAGAAAACTACCAACTCTTCCCATTCAATCTAAGCTTCATACACTTTCAAAAACCTATGACTTGAATATCAACCTAAGCCTAGGACAAAAAGAGAGATTGATCAACCTTAATGTGCTGAATGAGAATCAGTTGGTACCCATGTCCTTGAATGAAGTGCACAAGACATTTAGTAAACAATGTCATGACCTTAGAATAAGGAAAGTTAAATTTCAACCTTGAGATAAGGTCCTTTATTAGGACCCCACATATGTCCCTCAAAAGACTAAGTTTCAAACATTGTGGGAAGTTCCTTTAGTGGCTATGTTAATTTACAAACTTGAGACCCCAGAAAAAAGTAATTGATCAACATCTAGCAACTAAAGCCTTTCCATGAGGCCAAGCAAGCTAATGCCATAAACACCTCATTAGATGGACAACCATGCTCAATCTTTTAGATCTCCTCCTTTCAACTTAGTCATGAGGGAGATGACTATGTATGTTAATCATTAAAATGGCTCTTTAATTTTTTCTACTTTTTTGTTTTACACCTTTTTGTTTTACAATTTTCTTGTTTTTATACCTTTTTGTTTTACACTTTGTTATTTTTCCAAAGTTTTGTTTTACAACATCATTAGTATGTTTTATTTTTCTTGAATATTTTACAATTTCATTTATATTTTCCTTTATTTTGGTGTGAATTTTCCTTATTTTCTAATAAAATTTCTTTGTTGCCAATAAGACACAGTGATGTTGTAGTTGTTTGCTAATGGTGGTTTGTACCTAATGTTCTCGATTGCTAATGTCTGGTTTCTATTTTTGAATTTTAATGACTGATGACTAAGACAAAGTTTCTTTTTCATGGAACAGACAGTGAGTCCACATCATCCACCCATCCATTAACTCTATGGTTTTCCTTATTTTGGAAGTATAAGGTTCCATTTTCATTCATAAAACCTTAATGAATTTGTGACCTTGGTAGTTTCCAGAACTAGGAAAGATCCAAAAGGTTTCAAAAGGGTGTCACTTCAAGGGGATTTATTACTCTTTGTACCTTTCTACTTACTTGACTGCTTGGGTATTTTTCATGGATTTCTCACCATTCTGTGTTGACCAATAACATGAAGTTGAATAAGTCTTTACATGGTGTGGTTTTCATCCAAAAACTCATAAAAATATAAAATTTTTAAAAAATGATGAAAATTCAAAGCACACCCCTTAGACAAAATAAATGGGCTATAAGCAATGATTATGGGACTAAAAGGACATCTTACCAATGACTGAAGTTCCTCTCTAACTAAGGCCCTTTCTCACTTCTTGCTTATCTTTTCTTCTCAAATAAGAAATGGTGTTTGATCTATGGGAGAATTCGTGTCTCAAGGGGATGAACTAGTCTTAGGGTGGTGATGGAAAGTCACTAAAAGTGGTTGGTTTTGGTCTAGAATGAGGATGGATTTTATTGGGTCATCTAACCACATAATCCACAAGGGAATTCATGTCACCACTATTCAAAACTCCATTATACTTTCTCTCTAATTCATCAATGCTTACCATTTTTCACCTCACTACCAGTTTCCATGTCTTGTTTAATATGTTATTTTGATGTATTAAAATTCTTAGGTAGATTCTTCCAGATTTGATCCTTAACTTTTCATAACCATTAATTGACTGTGAGGCCCATAGACTCCTTAGGTTAAGGTTATGCAAGGATAAAAAAGGCATGAGCCTACTATGGGGAGGACCCACTTGCAAAGCTCTTGGTTGGGCTAGTTAAGTCTCATATCCTTAGGCATTTTTGCAATCAAATAATCTACATTCCCCATTAGTTGCATCTAACTATGTGCCCCTTAAGGCATTTCTTCCATAAAATTACATTTTCCTATCAGTTCTTCCATTTTTGCAACCTATCCAACCCTATTCATGCATTTTATCATGTTCTTGGCTTCATGGGCTTCCAAACTATTGATGCCTAAATTTTAGATGCACCAACACATGGGGGAAAAACTCCTTTAAGAAGACTATTGCCTAGGGCACCTACCGTATGGGTACAGAAACACGAGAATAGTCTTAGCTGGAGAGGGCTATGTAATCTTTTAAAAAAAATGGGAATTTTAATTGGAATGAGTGTCTTAAATTCAAGAATATAAAATTTATCCAAAATAAATTTTCCCTAATTCCTAGCTACTACCACCATTGACCGCTAGTCCATTGCAAATGTTGCCATAGCCAACACTACCTATAGCCATCAGAGGAGAGAGAGAGAGAGAAGAGACTAGATGAAGGGGCTTGCTAATGTGTCTCTAACGCATAGATAGAACATGCCCCATTTCCAGCATGAGAGAGGAGAATTTTTCCTTGTTTGGAGGACCCTATCGCAGATGCACCACCCACCAAAAATAGAACAAAACTATAGAACCTACGCCTACAACTGCTGCAATGCTACAGTAGAGAGAGAGAGAGAGAGAGAGAGCTACTAGATCCCACTATCATGTTTTGGTAGATGCGTTGTTGTCTCTAGTCCTATGTCTACCACCATCATTAGTCTACCGTCAAAAGGGAAAAGAAACCCGCTACCTCTTGGTTTCTTACTAAGATTGTTGACCATTGTCCACGTAGCTTTATTGTTGCTGACTATCACTAATTTGTTGCCAAAAAATAAAAAAACAAGACTACAGGACCTACCTATCACACCTACTATCTGTGCGAGTCAACTACACCGCTATTGTCCCAAGAAAAATAGAAGAAGAAAGAGAGAGAAAACTACAATCCATTGGTCTCTCAGCTCCTAGAGATCCCCCCTACACATCTGTGTGTGCCTCAATGGAGAGAGATGTAACTATTGGGGAAGAGAGCTTGATTTACTAAGGAGGCCTTTACTTCCTCCCCCCCCCCCCCCCCCCCCCCCCCNNNNCCCCCCCCCCCCCTCCCCACCCCTTGATGTCATCTATGTTCTCTACTTTATGGCTACCTGCTAGTGATGTTTCACCTCCCCGCACATTAGTCCACCTTCCCACAGGTCAATCTACCTTCCCACATGTCGATCCACCTCCCTACATGTCAATTCACCTTCCCACACATCGATCCACCTTTCATCATGTTAACATTACATGATAAAATAGTCTATGATTTTATAGGACAGTTTTGTTGATCATGGCCCTATGCAATAGCATGGGCAAGATTGGCCACAACTTAGCCCCCAAATAGCAAATCACATGAAAGTGTAAGGAGCAACAAAAATCATGAAATCTTAAAAGGACAATAATAAAATAAGAAAAAATTTAGAAAAATAAATTTAAAATTAAATAATAAAACCACCTCACCCAAGTTAGGACTCAGGTAAGGACTGTCAAAATAAAAAAATTCAAAAATGGGACTAGGAAATGAGAGTTATGAAAAAAAAGTTTTCAGTAACAACAATTTTTAGAAAATGGGAGGCATTAACAAAAGGTAGAAAATAAAGGGTCTAAAGACAAAGGACCTTTTTAAAAAATGAAATAACCATAAGGAAATGGCAAGAAGAGCTAATAAACAAAAGGCAAGAGAAATGCCCTCTTTCTAATGCCAAAAAGGGGTTGATGCATAACTTTTCGACGCACCAACATATGGGGAAAATACTTGTTTAAGGAGAATATTACCTAGGGCACCTCCCGTATGGGTACAAAAACCTAGAAATAGTCTCAACTAGAGAGGGCTACGTGGCCTTTTGAAAATAGTAAAAAAAATGAGAATTTTAATAGGAATGAGTGTCTCAAATTTAAGAATACAAAAGGTAACTAAAATAAATTTTCCCTACTTCTCGACTGCTACTATCATTCACCACTAGTCCATTGTAAATACTACCACAACCAACACTACCTATAGCTACCAAAGGAGGGAGAGAGAAAGAAGAGATTGAATGAAGATTATGCAAGGATAAAAATGTCCTTAACTTTTCATAACCATTAATCGACTATGGGGCCCACAGACTCCTTGGGTTAAGGTTATGCAAGGATAATAAGGGCATGAGCCTGCTATGGGGAGGATTAAGTCTCTTATCCTTGGGCTTTTTTGTAATCAAATCATCTGCATTCCCCATTAATTGCATCCAACTATGTGCTCCTTAAGGCATTTCTTAGATAAAATTGCATTCTCTCATCAATTCCTCCATTTTTGCAACCTATCCAACCCTCTTCATGCATTTCATCATGTTCTTGGCTTCATCGACTTCCAAAAAACTTTAATTTCACATAAAAACTCCTTATATATCTTGACTTTTTGAAAAGTCAATGATGGTCAACAGATGCTTCAATGTAGCCCCATTGATGCATGGTAAAAATACTATAAAATGGGTGCAACACTTAGCAATTTTTACCATTTTACTTCAAACAAGAGGGAAGTTTTTACAATTTTTTAGAACTCCAAACCTTCTAGAGCTCTTATCTTTCACACTGGTTATTTGATTTCAGTCATTTTTTAGTTCTCTAGCTACTAGAGGTACACTCTACATTGTGGGCGTCACAAACCTTAGGTTCTTGATAGAAAATTTTTCATAATTTCTCTAACTTCCCATGGGTTTAATGAATAAAATAATATTAAATCATCAACCTATGGAAGTTAAACCCTTCCAACAAACTTTAATAACCTAAAATTAATCAAAGTAATATTAAAATAACATTAAAAGATCAATCTACTATGACCACATCTTAGCCAAGTGTAATTGTCCCAAAATAGATAAGGTACTTAATGTTATGAGTTACACACTATATGCTAATCCTCAATTGTGTTGTGGTCACAAATGGCACCAAGACTGAAGCATGGACTGGAAAAAAGACCATCCTGACCTAGGGATAAGCAACCTAGAATTGGAAGGAGCCAACAAGAACAACCCTAGGAGTAGGAAGCTAAAGCTCATGCCACAAGACCTCTTCATGAGAATCCTAAAGTGAAATTTGTTCATCAAATTCTAGAAGCAGAAATAGAGTAGTCTCACCAAGATAAGCCACTAGGTCCCATGCCAAGACTTGAAGCTACCTTGACCCATGCCTTCCTTGATCAAATCAAGCCTAGAGATGTTCAACGTTCAGTTCTCCAAGAACTAAACTTTGGGATGTTCCTAGAGTTTGCTCCAAAGGAAGTGATAGCTCAATTGCAAACCTCTCCCATGTGGCCAATCATCACTTCTAGTGGGGAGTGGTACATGGAAGAGACCTACCTCTTCTAGAGTAAACAATAGCCAAATGCCATAATTAGAATCAAGGACATTAACATATCCTACTTGATGGAAGTAATCACAAAGGCTCTTGGCTTGCCTAATACTAGAACCAGCTTGGAAAATATCTCAACTCAAGAAGACCTCAAGGTAAAGAAAGACTGGACCTAGTGATGCTATGGAGTTGACTAAGAGTATGGTGTACTCATTATGGAAAAACACATGTATTTCAAGATAGTGGCCCATCACCTTAATCCAACAATTAGGCCTAGTAAGGTGATTGTCTCTTCTACCCGTGCATGTGCTACTCTAAGTCAAAAATTTCCTATCAATCTTCCATAGCTAATCTATCTAGAGATAGAAAAGTGATTCAAAGAGAATGAACATGGAAGGAAAGCCTTGCCCTTTCACTACCTCATCAAAACACTATGCAAAAGGACATGAATAGTTCACTACACCAACGATGCAATCAGGAATGCTCCTTCTACCTCTTGGGAAAAAATGATGAAAGACAAGATTCCTACCATAATCAAAGAAGAGAAGCAACAACCACTAGCTCTACTTCCCACTCATAAAACAACGTCATAGTCTCATGTTTCCTTGAATAAATACGTGAGATCCAAGAATAGTTCTTGCATGAGAAGGAGCAATGAGTAAGAACGAGTGGTGGCAAACCATCCATGTATTGCCTAGTGATGAGTAACCTCAATGAAGTGGCTCAAACCATCAACTAGATGGAGGGAGGTGGGCCAATTTTCTCAACCCAAAGAACATAGATGCATGCAAGATCAAATCCTAGCACTCAATAGGTAATGATATCTTGATGATGCAGCACCATGAGTAAGAGATAGTAGTAGAGGTGGTTACTGATAGAATTTTTGAAGCATTAAATGCACCCATAGTGTCTATACCAAATGTTTCTACACTCAAAGATGTGTAGATGCCCATAGGAATAGTTAGGGGTAGATTAAGTGCAACCCAACACGAGGAGTTGTTGGACCAACTAGTGAGAACTAGGAAACCAATTTTAGATGTCTTTGACCTTTTAGATATAATCATTGTAATCCAACTGTAGCTATTGAAATCAAGGGAAAATGCATTATCATGGAAGGACAACTAAAAACATCCCAAGCTCAAAACCAACGCTTGGCTGCGGAGGTCACGAAAATAAAGGCCTGCCTTGCTAATCCTACATTTCTCAATCCTACACTAATCCATGATGAAGCTTTTCAATAACTTTAGGATAAGCTCAAGAAGGTTGAGGATGCAAAGGAGACAGCAATCTTTGATCAATTCTTGGATGATGCTAGCATGCATAATATCCAAAAAGCCTTAGACTAGAGTTGCCAAGAGAATATAACTTTGACAACAGAAAATCATCGCCTATGTAATGTTGATGTGCAGAAGTAGCAAATGCAAGATTTCATCTATCAACAGTAGGAGCAACTAGCCATAATGAACAATGAACTAATAATATTGATAGCTAAAAAATGAAATCTCTCCATGGAGGAAGTTTGTGCCCTTTCACCAAAAATCTACAATAGAGGTAGCCACTTGGAAAATGAGCCTCTCAAGTTGAGAGAGTCAAAAATCACTACAAAAATCAGGTTGGTCTATGAAAATAAATCAATGAAAAATGTTATTAGATTTCAAAGGTGAAAGTTAGTATGGCCCTCCAATAGCTCAAGGAAGGAGGTGATGTTTGGTAGCATATCTTTGATGGGCTCAATGACTACAATAAGGTGGAGATCCACATGAAGGAGCTATAGACCAAGGAGATGAAAGAGCACATAGAGCTTACCAATCTCCATTATGCAAATTGGGTAATGCTAACTATTGGACAATCATGGTTTAAATTGAAGAAAAAAGTGTCTAGTTTGTGTTTATTGTATGAAGAAGAGTTCAAGCATCACAAAGACACCAAGCAGAAGCTTGAGGTGGCAAACGAAGAACTTGATGTTCTCAGGAAATGCTTTAATAATCAATGGTCTACAACTACAAATATAGCTAGAAGAATGAGTGACTACCAGAAGCTATAGAACATAGTAAAGGTGTTCGATGTTGAATGCAAAATTTTCTCTACCTGGTTCATCAATGCAAAGGAGCTACTCTAGTCAATGCCCTATCCTTGGAATGTTCCCACACTAGCCCACATTCATGATGCAACTTGGATGGTGAACGATCCCAGGAGTAAGGAGAAGAACATGAAGGCATTGTTGAACACCTTTCATCTCCCACCAGATGTTATAGCTACCACTGGACAACCACAACCACCTCAACCCCCATGTGTGATTGAAGTAGGAGAAGGTCCTTTAGAGCCTCAAGAATCTCCACAGCCTAGGACCATTTTAACTACTTCCTCATCTTTACACCATTAGAGCAATTTTGTTTGTCATTTTTATTCTAGTATTCAATTTTTTTTATCCTAAACACCAAAAGTTTGTAATGATCGTAAATCTATACACTTAGGCACTTAGTGTTTATTTTTATTTTTGTATGTCAATAGTTAGTCAATAATCCCATACCTTTCCAAAATTTTATAAGAAACTTGTTCATCCTTTTGTTCAGCTTAGGACAAGCTTTTATTGAGTCATGGGGGTATGATGAGTTGCACCATGGATTACATCAACAAGGCCTTGTCGACATGGTCCTATTGATGCAACCTCATTAATGCAGCCATGTCAATGTATGATTTAATGCGTTGACATGACCTTACCAGTGCAATGTCTATTTTTGCCTATAAATACATGCTCACCCACCATGTTTATGGCATCTTTTTCATAGTTGTAGCAAAGCTCTAGCAATTTTTGCACTTGAAAGTTAGAATATTTTTCTAAGTGCCTGTAGTAGGAGTTAAGAGTGTACGGATCTTTATTTGAGCATTGTTGTATCTGAGCATGGTAGTGTGTGCAAAAATAAAGATGAGCTTTTTGATAAACCTTGCAACACTTTGAAATAGGTTAATTATTTCCTTTATGCATATAATATTTTATGCAATTTCCTTTAATGCATTAAGTAATTAAATAATTAATTAAGTAATAAATTAAGCTAAATTAAACTAAATTAAATAGTAATAAAGTACAACATAAGTACAACCATTTCGAGCATACGTTTGATGCTTGGTAATCTCAGTAATGCTTAATGTTTGGTAACCCAGTAGCGTTAAATGTGTTCAAGATGTGTACAACAAGTGGAAATGAATGCTTATGCTAGAATTAGTTAAATATTAGCTAGTTAGATTAAATTAGCAATTAAATATCTTTAATTATTTATTCTTTATTCTTAGTTGACTTAGAACATAAAATGTAAAAATGATAAAAATCATATGCCTCAATTAAATGTAACAAGTGGAATTGGGAAGACAATGATTGCGATAGTTAGTTTCACTTCCTAGAGACTAGTGTACTTAGAAGGCTATAGGTCCATAGAATTCAACCAGATCATGCGTGAATGCTTAGTGATTCATATGGTTGGGTATAGGGTTTACTCGCCACTCATCATTTATGATACTAAAAAGGACATATTGAAGGTCACAATCTAGTTATAAGTGGAAGAACCACATTCAACATGAGACCTGGGCTTAATACGTGTTCAAAAGTAGAAGAAACAAGCTTAGAATGAAAGAAATAGAGTTGAATTTAGCTTGGAAACAAAGAAACAAGGTGAAAATTATTTTTTTTTAGAAGAGAAAAGAGAAAACCCAAACACATAGGCAAGGTGGCAAAAGATAGAAAGTGAGGCAATGATAAAAAGTACAGGTTATGTTAAACATATGTACTATATACATTATATAATAGATACTTTATATATATGTTAAACATATAAATTACCTTATATGTTATCATGCTTTTTGAAGTGCCTTTGAATTTTTTTAATTTAAATTTTACTTTAAAAAATTTACATTTACCTTTTTTTATAAGTTCATTTCTCTTCCTTAACTTCCAACTATTATCTTCCACATTCAAATACTAATAACAACTACATACAGACTCAAAATCAAATTCCATTTCAACCTACAAGTTCTTTATCAAGTGTTCTACCCACTTGTATGCTAAAATCATAGCTAAACTTCACTTATCATAGTCACCCAATTCAAATGTTAGACTTTATGGTAATTTTAGAAAACTACAAATGTGATATATTTTTAGAAAATTACTTATGAATAACTAATATGCAAACTATGTAATACAAATAACATTAAAGATATACACCATATTTTTCTCCAATTAAATACATTTGAGCACATTGGAAATAAAGCAAAACCTTATAGTTATACATTTAATTGATTTGTTAAAAATACTACCAAGAACATTTATAATTTTCTTAATCATATTCTCAAAACTTATAATATATACATAGATAAATAAGTTCAAAATGTGTATAAGCTAACAAAATTTCAATCTCAAGGAAATACATATAATCTGTCTAAACATATCCACAAGAAATAAGAATGTTATTGCGTTTAGTACTCATATAATCATCTTCCCAAAATATTTTATCTTTCAATAAAACTTCTCATTTATTTCCCTTGAATTTATCAACAACTTCCTAGTCTTCCTCTTATCAATATCAATTAGGGAATCTTCCTAATAAATGCTTCCACTAAACTAACATTTTTTAACATCCTAAACATATTAGTAAGGTTAGATTCTAGGTAGGACATCATCCTAAGGTACTTCCTTAATAACACGACTTTATACAATTTTTAATTATAGTTAAAAATGAACTCTAAATTCTAGTTTAATGACAAAAATTAACAATGGAAATGGTTTGGGTAGGGTTGGGATACATAATTCCTCCATGAACAAAGTATTATATGATCACATATGCATAATAAAACAAAAGATGCATAATTAGCATAAATGTGCATAACTGAATCTGCATACTAAAGATTGAATATACATATATGAATATGCATAAAGAATAAAATATGCATAGCCAAATGCTTGTAAAGGCATGACAACTGAAAAAAAAGAAAAACTTCTTGAGGTAATTGAGTTTCAATATTTAATCATAAAATATATAGTAGATCTATGACTAAGATCCAATAGTAGTAAAACAAAGGATATAAAAATTTAACAAAATACCCTAGTAAACATATTATATTTACATATGTAAGAAACTAACAATAAAAATAGCAGTAATGATCATAATGATAGTAATATAATCCTATGGTTTAATTAAGAAAATGAGAGCTAACATATTGAAATACATTAATAACATTAAATAATAAATCAATGCATTAAATTAGATAACTAAACCTTTGCAAGTTTTTAGATTGTGACATGTACTTAACCATATGTACTAAAATCCACTATGAGTATAGTTGGGAAGATAATGACATGTAGTCAATCATAAACTATTTAAGAATTTCACTAGTTCAATTTATCAATTATGACATAATCTATCATGATGCTTATAAATTGTATGATTGGATATTAGAAATGCTCAACCACTCATCATTGCAATCATTGTTGAGGACTAGTGTTAGTATTCTAGATTAGTTAATATCATAAACAATTGTTATAAAAAGACTCAATGATTTATATTTTGAAATATTCATATTTTATTAAATTGCACACATACTAATTCATTATATTTGTTTCTCTAAAAGCTAATTCTCCACCTACAAACAATACTACAAGGTGTAATGACATGATTATTAAACATAATTAGGATGTGTATCAAGATGAATAATTGAGATGGCAAGTCTTGCAAGGCAACATAGTGTTGCCTCCTAATTAGCTAGCTCCATTAATGTTCATTACTATATTGATGAAGGTTGGACTAAAAGCTGTTACAAATGAGTACATAGTGGTTGATGAACTATCTAGACCATATCAATTCATATAAGTATAACTTAGAAAATATCATTTTATGAAATCTTACAATGAAATTGCTAAGGAAAAAGGAATTACCATCCAATTAATATCTCCATCTAGAAAGGAGGATATTGATTACCAAGGAGATTCCATCACTAGATTCCTTTTATCTTTAATATTGAAGAAATAGGCAATTTGTGGTTATGCTCTATCTTAACAAGCAACAAAGGAAAAGGAAGAGTAGAACCTAATATAAGAAGGACCTCCAAGCCTATATCTTTTAGCAAGTGTCAAGGAAACAACCTAAGGAATCATAGAAAGAAATCTAGCTAACATGGCTCTTCTAGGTTCTTCATCCTCTTCATCATCATTGTTGTCAAGCTCTAATGAGGATAAAACTAGGCAAGAAAAAAGCAGCTAAGATAGACAACCTAGTTGAGATGATAAGAGGAATCAACATAAACAACCTGGAAAAAATGGTAATGCTTGTAAACATGTTGATCAAGATAGAGATAGAGATAGAGATAAAGATCATGGGCATAAACATGGTAGAATACATAGCAGAGGACATAGAAGAGGTCATGGTTATGATAGGGACCATGATGAATATGATGATACGCTATTGGCTACTTGAAGCATATCAACATTAGAGAGGTTTTTTACATCTCTACAAGGCATCAAAGGAACAATCGCATCATTGGCTTAACATTGATAATATTTCAAATTTTGAGAAATGTTACAATGAAACTCCATAACATTACCATTAAGCTTTCTGTGATTTCTACACCCTATAAAAAAAGGATAATCACTTAGAGCCATAGTGCTCATTCTACCAAGTGGGATTCCAAGAGGGTTGGTAGATGAATGAAAGCCTAACTTCTTAGAGTGATTATGCATAGGCTTGAATCCAAGTCATCGACTTAAGAAATGAGCACCTTACCATCACTCCAAATGATGGTCCCAAGCCTAAACCTAAGAAATGTCTACACCCTACAAAATATTATAAATAATTGATAAAATCTTAAGTTGTTCTCAAGAATACTCATTAAAGAATTAGAGAGTTGGTAGAGATTTTTAGAACTAAAGTCGATCTAAAGATGAAGCATAATGTTGGAGTTGTTCAATGATAAGTACTAGATATATTCAAGAGTGTTTAATTTGAGAAATAAAATTCAAGAATGAAAGCAAGGGAATCATGAATCCCTTAATGTAGCCTTGGGTAGATATCACTTACTACTAAATAGATGCCCAGTTTGTGGCTTCTTTCAAAGTGAACAATTGAGACATGCCATAGATGGGTTCTAAAATAAGACTCAAGAAATTATTAAGCTCTATGTTTAACAAAGATTATGAGAAATGAGAACCCATATGATTCAAAGCTAAAAAACCTCAAGAAAATTTCCATTGTGAATAGGAAAGCCTTGTAGCCAAATTTTATCATGTAATTTTAATCAAATTCAGGAAAAAAGATAAATGCCTAGATTTCCCTTCAAAAAACTCACCTTGTAACCCTATTTTTCCAAAATCCTAGAGCACTATTATTTTGTAAAGTTTAATTCATGGTATGTGATGAGTGGCGAGGTACCCCTACACTCAACCATATGAATACAAGCATTTCACGCACAATCTGGTCGAACTCCAAAGACTAAGTGCTTACGCGCCTTAATGGAACACTCAGGGTTTATCAATCATTTTCCTCCCAAACTTACTTGTATTGTCATGGTTGTATGGTTAAGTAAGCTTGAGGTACATGATTTTTATAGCTTTTATATTTTTTATGTCTTCTGGTAATAAAGGAGAGGGAGAGAAAACTAAGTGTCTAACTTACATTAACTATTCATTAACTAGTTTCTAAATGTTCCTAACACCAGTATCCATTCCCACTTACCGTACACATCCTGAACCAGTGCAACACTGCTAGGATTACCAAATGCTAATCGTTACTGGGTTACCAAGCACTACACGCATGCTCGAAGCAAAGGTTGAAAGAGATAGTAATTAACTAGGAAAACATTAAATAATAAGTAATTACTAATTAAATTGATCTGTAGGTTGCAAGGTTTATCATAAAGTTCATCTTTATTGTCGTACACAAAATTGTGCTTAGGTACAAATTGCTCGAATAAAGATCCATTCAATCTATGACTCCTACTACAGGCACACAGAAATAATTCTAACTCTGGAATAACAAAACTACAAGAGTTTGGCTAAGTGTCTAAGTCTAACTACCTTGGAAAAAAGGGTGCCGCCTCTTATTTATAGAAGATGAGGCAAGATGCGATATCGCGTATGCGATATCATAGCTCATCATACCCCCATGACTAAATGAAAACTCATCCTCAAGTTCCTTACAAAATATTGGGAAGGTATGGGATTATTGACTTGAATGACAACTAATGATGAATGGGGTGACATGTGAATAGATCAACATTACAATACATGGCAACATTAGTGTTCATGACCACAAGAGTGAACACTATACATAATTGACATCCAGCCTTATTTGGCAGATGAGAGAGAAGAAAAAGAAAGAGAGAAACGGAGAAGACATGTTGCTACTGATGCCAAGATTGCACCTCCCATTGTCCATCCATAACTGCAACATCAATCTTGTTCCTTGCACAACCATTCCAGCACCAGTCCATCCTGAGTGTTTCCTCCAGGTCCAGTCCATTGTTGTATGGTTGTCATCGGCACACACAACACAGTCACATATGAGCAAGGATAAGTAAATCACAATACAGTTGATACCTTGCCTTGGTGTAAGGTCCATTGGTTGAGTTGTGATATGGCTAATACGGATTCTAGAGATATAACACTAGTGACTACCCAAGGTGTAGGGGTTAGGAAAAATTGAAAAAATTGGACCATGACCCCCATGACTAAAAGCGATCCTCCAGTAGCGATACAATGGAAAAAGATAAGGAATAAGAAAGATGGAGAAAAAGAAACAACGACAACGCCGATAAAATGGATGTCAAAAATGGAAATGAACAAAACAAATGTTGATTGCAGAAATGTTTAGGGGAAAGAAGTTACCTAATGCACCAAATAGGAATGCTAGTGGATCCTCCCCAAAGTAGGCTCATGTCCTTTATGCCTTGACAAATCCACATTCTAAGAGTCTATAGGCTCTGGAAATGTCATTTGGAAGCAAGAGTTAAAGAATTAACCCAAAGAATTCACCAAAGAGAAAATAATGCATCCACCAAAATATAGACTACTGATACAACCACCAATGAGGTGGAAAATGGAGAAAGAATGATGGGGAGAAGAGAATGGAATGGAGTTCCAAGAATAAGGTGGTGTACAGCCCCTTGTGTATTTATGGTTAATGTGACTAAGTAGATCTCATTCCAAATCCAACCTCAAACAATCCACATCCAATGACTTTGCATTAATACACTTGGCCAATCCATCCACTTGAAGTAACAAGAATGCTTCCGCCAAAGAGTCACCACCATTCTTAGGAAATGAAAAAGGAAAAAGTAGGAAGTGAGAAGGGGCCTTAGTTAGATGGAACGTGTTTGTTTAGGTCCATAACCATTGCTTGTAGCCCAGATGATTATTTTGTCTAAGGGGTGTGCTTTGAATTATCACTGTTTTTGTTGTTGTTGTTTTTTTTTTCTTTTTTCTTTTTTTTTTCTTTTTTTTTTTTTGCATGAGAACCACACCATGCAAAGACTTATATTTATTGGTTCAGCTTCCCGATAATGGAGCAATGTTGGAATGGTAAGGAAAACTCAAGAAGGAAACATCCAAGCACCCAAGAGAATAGCCATCACAAATGCATCAAATTCCTTTGAAGTCACACCCTTTTCAGTCCTTGAGTCCTTTTTTAGTTTGATAAATGCCCAGTCACTAATTTTATTAATAGCTTTATTATTAAAGAAAGGGATTGTATAGTTCCAAGCCAAGAGAGACCATAGAAATTCATGAATGCATGGATGACATGGACTCATTACCTATTATATCAAAAGAACCATACCTTAGTATCAACATTATAACTAAAAGGTAAAAACCAAACATTAGCAATCAATAAAATATAGTTCATACCACCATCAGGAGCACTTATTAGGTGACAAATCTAACAAAACAAAAACAAAAAATAAAGACAAAAATAAAAACAAAAACAAACAAAACAAATAGTCACATAAAGAAATGAAAAAGTATGAACGATGTTGCAAAAAAAATAAGAAAAATTAAAGAAATTTGTAAAACAAAAATGTGTAAAATAAAAACTTAAAAAGGAATTGAGGGCCTCAAATAATTAGCAAAGGTGGTCGTCTCCCCCATGATTGAGTTGAAAGGAAGAGATCCGAAATAGTGAGCAGGGTCGTCCCTTCTCAAAGGTATTGTGTGCACTAACCATTCTAAATTCATGGAAAGGTTTGGTCTATTGCACATTGACTAACAATCTCTTATCAGGGCTCTTGTTTGAATTTTTTAGGAATTGCCAACTTCCCCTAGTTGATGTTTTCAAGGTTAAGGCTTGGAAGTTGGCAGTGGACTTGCTCTAGTGCATCTATGCTTTTGATGTAAGTGCAAGTTATTCCCTCAGTTAGTTCCATGCATGTTAGTGAGTTTCCCTCTTGATTAGCTATTAGCCACTAGGTGTCTTCTTGTCGTGTGGCTACTGCATATAGGAAATTTTGTATATTAATGTCTTATGCACATCGGCTACATGCAAGTAATGCTAAAATTTGCACAACCCATGATCTCTACATGCAATTGCACCTTGTATCACTATATGTGACGCATGGAACCTTCTTCTTCTTGATCTTTCCAAAAGTGTTCTCCTTAGATATTTCCAGGGAAAGATCACGGATTCCTAGGCATGCATCTATGGTACTTAGCCATTCCCTTCCCATTATTATTGGGAAATTTCCTTTATCATTATTCACTTGTATCACTAGGAAATCAGCTGGGTACGACCACCCACACACAATGGTGACGATGTCCTCCACCTATCCCAAGGGAACAGTGATGGATTGGTTAGCCAGATCAAGGTAAATATTTCTCTTCTTTAATGGAGGCAGGTTCCAGACTTTGTACATTTCTTATGATATTCAGTTGACTCCAGAACCTAAGTCCAGAAAAGCTTTGCATGGCTAATTCCTAGTAATTTGGAAATAGATTAAAGGGCTTCTAGGATTGGAGAATTTTCTAGAAAGGTGGCCAACCTTGATCCAGTCAGTAACGACATGTGTTAACATAACCGTATGCATTGAGCTTGTTATTTGGTTCGAAGGGAGCTCTGAAGCCATATTTGATGGGGAGGCATTCAGAGGTTCAACCACTTGTGGTTGTAAGGGCTTGGTTGGACTATTGATTTTGAAGAAGAGTCTTTTCTTCATACGGTTGTCAAAACCAACAGTGGGTTGAGGATTCATATCCCTTATAGCATTGCGTTGCTGCGGTTCAGTAGGAAGTTCCCCTTGCATTGCTAGAGTAGGTGGTAATGGAGCTATTGGTGTGAGAGCTACGGATGGATTTGAAGGATGGTATATTTGTGGGTTATCTTCCCTAGGAGAAGGATTTTTATAGTACTCACTAGCTTGGCAGTGATGTTATGATGTAACATGACTAACAGAGTCACGTTGAGAGATTGGATGCTACATATAGTAGCCATGCTGGTAGAGGTATTGTTGGCTTGGTGGTGGCATCCCCCCATGACTATGGGTATTGCCACTATTGATGTTGCTCAATGGGTTGTGGTGGAGTTCCACTTGGATAATATGTTGAAGGTTGGTGGAACTACCTTGGGTTACCTTGGGGATAAGGTAACCATTTAGGTGCTTGTCATTTATTTAGTCCTAGGTTGAGTGCATATGCTCCAAACTCTTGTAGATGTGAGATCACTAGGAAACATCCCTTAGGATGGTCGTATTGGCACATCTCGCATCCACCATCATTGTCCATGTTTGAATCCACAACCTCTTCTATGATGGCCATTTTGCCCTTACCCTTGTTACATGCATTTTCCACTTCTCTCTTTTTCTTTTTGTCACAGTCACTACCTCACTTCCTAGACTCCTCTACAATTTTAAGAACAGTTTCAAACCCACTATATAGGGAGTCCCACATTTGATCTACCTTTGCCAATACTTCTATTGTTAACGTTTGGAGAGGAAAAGTTTTTCTATTCACCATCTCTTCGAGTGGTGACTCTTCTTCCTCCTCACAAAATCTCACTCCCCTTTTTCAAAGGGAAGGATCTCGATTGTATTCTTCCGCACTTTCTCTCTTTTGTAGCTCACCTTCTTCATTGGCTACTTGCTCTAGTAATCTATGAATTTGATGAAACCTAAGCCCCGATAACCTTCCTTGGGTGTATGTCCCAAGGGCTTTTCTTGTTTCATGCTTAAGTTCATCCATGAGATGGCGTAGTTGATCCCACTGCGAATAACCATGGCTAGGGCAACGATGTAACAGTGCATAATAGCAGCCCATGGCAACATCCAAGGGTTCATGATTTCCTTGCTTCCATCCTTGGATTTTCTTCCATAGGTTAGACACTCAGGAGTACATTTGGTACTTATCATTGAACAGTTCTAACATTGTACTCCACCTCCAAATTGATTTCGGTTCCAAGGACTGGTACCAGCTTTCAGCTTCTTTCACTAGTGTCCTTAGGAACAACTTCAGTTTTTTCCATTCATTTTCTATGTTTTGCAAGGCACATGCATCATGGAATTCTTGTAAATGATTTTGAGGATCAGCGTTGTATCCCCCTTCAAATCATGGGATGTTGTTCATGTCTAACCTCTTGATCCTGCTATCCTATTGATGCCTTGTTGGAACTCTTACAGCCTCCATTATATCTAGCATGCTTCTAGTTGCAAGTAGGGGTTCTTTGTGATCATCTCATTCATAGCGTCTATGGTGTTTACATGGTTCCCTACTCTCCCTTCTTCTATTCCTTGATTCCTTAGAGTGCCCTCGTCCTCGTTCTTGACTATCTTGTCAATGTATTTCACTTTGTTTTCCCTTATCCTCATGATTGGTTTCCCTATGACTACATCCAGACACTGAAGGAGAGGGTGAAGGTGATGATGAAGGTGAAGAAGGAGGAGAACCATTGCCATGATAGTATTTTCTACCTTCTCCTCAGTGGTCTCGGCCTCAATCATGATCACGATCAGAATGTCTGCCCTTATCGTGTGTTTGTGTTCCCTCTTTGAACACCTCGCCTTCGTGGGTATCAGAACCAAGGTTGTGAATAGTGGAGTGAAGGTTCTGATACATCACCTCCTGACCAATGTTAGGAGAAGGAACATCATTTTTTGGGGAACCTGTTGAATCAGGTTCACCATCCTCAATTTCGCTCAAAACATGCAGAGCATCATGGGGCCATTTACCCTTCAAGAATGTAAGGTATCTCTCCTGTCGCAAGTTCCTTTGACGTTGCACTTTTACGGGATAATAGTGTCTTATGTCATGATTGCATGAAACGTATTCTGTGTATAAAAGTGGCATGCCTATTCGTGAGAGAGCATTAAGGAGCATGTTGGGAACTAATCGGTCTAGAGGCAACACTATGTTACCCTCCAAGTCTCTCCAACATAGTTTTTCGTCTCGGTGGAGAATAAAGGTGAAATCTGGTACATACTCATTGGGATGAGTATATACCACATGAAACTATTGAGGAAGTAGTAGATTCTAGTTAAGTATATTATGCTACTGACTGCCTCTTGTGTTAGTCCTAGGCGGTGAAGAGCTCTTATGCGAAGAAGAAGATATTTTGTCTTGTTCTGTGTGCAATGTACCATTGTCTTATCTTCCTTTGATTAACCCTAAGGGTTCATTCTAACATTCCAACTATATGAATGATTTCCTATGTTCTATGCAGTGCACAAACAACTAAGTCTCTAGCAATGGCGCCAATGATAAGTGGTAAGGTACCCCTACACTTAACCATACAAATACAAGCGTTTCATGCATGATCCGGTCGAACTCAAAGGACTAAGTGCTTATGCGCCTTCATGGAACACTCAGGGTTAATCAATCATTTTCTTCCCAAACTTACTTGTATTTTCAGAGTTGTATGGTTAAGTAAGCTTGAGGTACATGATTTTTATAGCTTTTATATTTTTTATGTCTTCTGGTAATAAAGGAGAGGGAGAGAAAACTAAGTGGCTAACTTACATTAACTATTCATTAACTAGTTTCTAAATGTTCCTAACACTAGTATCTGTTCCCACTTATTGTACACATCTTGAACTAGTGAAATGCTTCTGGGATTACCAAACACTAATCGTTGCTGGGTTACCAAGTGCCACACACATGCTCAAAGTGGTCGTACTGAGTGTATTTAACCAAGGAGGTTGAAGGTTGAGAGAGATAGTAATTAACTAGGAAAGCATTAAATAATAATTAATTACTAATTAACTTGATCTGTATGCTACAAGGTTTATCATAAAGTTCATCTTTTTTGCTGTACACAAAATTATACTTAGGTACAAATTGCTTGAATAAAGATCTGTTCACTCTATGACTCCTACTGCAGGCACATAGAAATAATTCTAACTCTAGAATAAAAAAACACAAGAGTTTGGCTAAGGGTCTAAGTCTAACTACCTTGGAACAAAGGGTGCTACCTCTTATTTATAGAAGATGAGGCAGAACATGATATTGTGTGTGGATACAATATCACGTATGCGATATCGCATACGTGATGTACCGACTCATCAATATGGAACATTAAAAAAACACCATGATTTTGCCAAAAGAGTGTAATTAAGTCCCATGATATCAAAAATGTTGTGTTGAAAAATGCTATAATTTTTTGCCATAATAAGAATCAAAAATGCTATGTAACTACCTAAGAAACTTCCCTAAATAATGTTAACATAATAACAGAAATATGTGGTCTATTTACATAAGAATTAACATCATTTGAAGGGCTTTTGGATCATTTTGAGACTTCTCAAAACTAGATACTTTTGAAGCAAAGTAAGATCTGAGAGTCCATAACCTTTTCCCCAACACAAATCATTGGAGACACCGAGAACCTATAGTGGTTGAAGTTGACATTCAAGAGCAGATCAAAGAAATCAAACATGTTTGGGATGCCTATGAAACACACTTTTCCTACCAACATGCTAGGATTATACTAGCATTTTTGTAGAGATTTTTGGGATACCCACATTTCTGTATTTTTATGATATATTTTCTCTACACCTTGTACTCTTCAAAATTAATATAGAGTTTTGCAATTTTTTGGCTAAATTCTCTATTATTTTCTCTATTGTTTCTTGGTTCACTCCTAGATCTAGTGTCGGATACATCATTTCCCAATTTTCTCATTCATTTTCACTCGTTTCATTCAATAATAGGCTCACAAGTCTGTAGGTGATCAAAAAGGCCACCTAAGGCACCTTAGATCCTTATTAAGACCCATGGATCTTGAGGTTCAAACTATTTCATGTGGATCTATTCGATTTCCAACTTGAATTTTTCTATCTCTATAGTTTTTTAGTGCCCAAAGAAGGGCCTCTACTTGATTTCTTCAACCAAACTTGGGTATAACTATTGTTGGTTTATTTTGACCATTTTACAGCAATGTATTTAGTAAATAAAAGCTATTTTTTGGGTGATTTGTTATACCAATGTTTTTAAGCTTTAATTTTTTCTTTATGGTTTTTTGTACTAGTGTTTTTAGCTCAATCATAAACATCTCCTATTTAGTCAAACCTTCCAAATACTTTGTTCGCAGATCTCTTGAATTCTCAAAATCTACTCTAGTTTTTCTTTTTTTTTAATACATTATAGCCTAATTGACCTATTTTCCTAGTGTTGCTTGAAGGACATTGGATTAAAAATAGTGTAGGCAATTAACACTTTTTGTAATTATAAAAATTAATCTTACATTTTTAGTTCACTATATTTTTCTATTTCTACATTTACAATATTACAATGTCTTTTTCATTTAAGCTATAGTTCTACATTTATAGTTTTGTAAAGATTTTCTTCATTTACCACATCTCACACAAGCTATTGCAATGTTCATGCTGCATATAGTCCTAATTTACGTTGTTAAAACGTTGCTACATCTACCCAATCCTTTGGATCTACACTATTTCATGCCTTTTGTATCTACTATTCTTCCACATAACATCGTTAACATGACTGTAAACTAGAAAATCATTTGTATTTATGACCCTCAAGACCTAGCTATTGTGAAGCATTTGTAGTCCCTTTGGCATTTAGGACATAACTCAATGCACACAAACATAGATGAAGAACATTATAATTTCATCTATGCAATGATTCTAGATGGTTTATACACCTCATGTAAGGAGTTAGACTCCAAACATGAGTACAAGCTAATCCATAAGAATGGGGAATACATTTCATCTTCCTACAATCATATGGAACTATCAAAATTTTATCTCTACAACTTAGCACAATTGGTGAATGTAGATGATGAGGGTGAAGCAACTGAAGAAGCTAGTTTAGAGCTAGATTAAGAGGATCAAGATGAGTTTAGAGCTTACTTTGAGATTGATATCCACCTAGGGGATCATTCATAATGATCTATCCCTAAAGTATCCATGTTCAACTGCATACTTCCTATCTCAATATCAAAGTAAGCATCTCCTACAACCTTGTGAATTAAAGTTCTTAACCTTCTTCTTTGTTTGGTTCAACATCTTTTGCCACAATGTCTCAACCCCAACCAAAAATTTCCACAACCATTTACAATTTCAACTTGTCCTTCTTTTGGATCGCAAGTACCACATGCTTCACATAGCTCATTTGTGTTAAATGTCACTTTTGTTCCACATGTCCCTATACAAATATCATTCTCTATGCTCAATCCTCTCGCAACGGTAGTCTCATGACCCCTACAATTCATACCATTGCCTATTTCACAATAATAGCCACAAAATATTCAATAGCCAATGTAATCCTCAAGAGCACCACAAGGCCTAGATCAAGCCTTCTAGATGATCCAAAAGCTCAAAGCCAACATGGATCAAATTGTAAAATTCATGGACTTTTATCAAGATGATCCCATCAAACTTGTTGTTTTCCAAATAATAATACTCGCAAGCATGCCTATTTCAAACTTCACCAAATACCATGGTAAATTATATCCTAATGTGCATCTTATCACATTCCATTCTAAGTGCCTCTTATTACAAGCATGACCTCATACAATACAACAAATCTTTCCTATGTCCTTAATAAGAAAAGCTTTTAACTGGTATCCAAACTTCCAAGGCATTCAATCTCCTCTCTTGATGACTTGATTACTTAATATATTAACCAATTCAAGTATAACTTAAAATCCAATACAACTTAGACCAGCTCATGAATGTGAGGTAAGGACCACTTGAATCAGTTCAAAAGTTTATTTAGATATGGAATGCAACACTTAATGAAATTTCAAAGCCCATCTCTAAAACACATCTACTAGTCATCTTCAAAGGAGCTATCAAGATTTTATCAAGTCAAAACTATACTACTTAGATCCTTAGTTACTTAGTTAGGCTTTTTCCCAAATCAAAAAAATAAAACATGTTATAAATCTAGTAACAACCCTGCTTACATAGCTTATAAGATCCACTATATGAAGTACAAAAAGGATAAGGAAAAGCAAACACATGTAACCATAGCCATAGAGGCCAAATATGTGAAACCAATAGAGAGGAAAAAGACATTACAACCAAATGCTTCTTCTACCTCAACTTAGTCATATACAAAGTTTCCTATGAAACCCTATGAGCTTCTTCAGCAATTGCTTAAAATAACCATATCCAACATAAGTAATTATATGAGAACACTTGCAAGAGACATGATCATCTTTGTGAGATTGCTAGAGATCTAACCATAGCTATAAACAATGATCCAAAATTGCCAAAATACTTCAAGCTCCACCAATTTTTCCACTATCATCAATTGCATAGTTACAATATCAATTTTTTCTTGGCCCTAAAAGATTATCTATAGAAAATGATCAATAATGAAGAATTGGTTCTAGATGCACATAATGCTAGTAACAATCCTTACACCATAGCCACATTCAATATTCCCAACAAGCCTAAACTTTCTAGGAAGCAATTTGTAGTTAGGATACCTCCTCATAACAATCAAGCTTCAACTTCCATAAGTTTAAGAACCTCGTTCGTTAAAAGGTTATCACCACTTGCACCTTCCAAATAACTATTCATCATCAAAATCCCTTCTCCCTCCACTAATAAGCCCATAGCCCATGTTAACTAGCATCCTCCTATACTGGCTAATGCATCAATAGCCTTTTCAACCAAACAATAGGAAGTCACACCCTAAGTAATAGAAAACATCAACTCCTAAGCCTAAGGCTAAGGAAGTTAACCAATACAAATTCTAGAAAGAAATAGGTTCATCAAATCCTACTTTAATTTTAGTTTTGCCCATGAAACCTACTACTTGAACCATGTTAACTAGCTAGCCTAAAGAAAACCAAAAATAAGAGAAAATCAAAGGGCCAAAAAAACACATGTTAAAACATGATGTTAAGATCTTAGGCAAGATGGAGAAAGTCAAAGACAATAAAACAAAAAAATCATCTACTAATGATATATATTTCCTCACTATTGTGGAGCAATTCAAGCTCTCATTGAAATAAAAAAACATCTCCTTGAGCCTTTATGACTTGGTCATGACCTCTCTTGCTCATCGTGAAGCCTTAGACAAAATGTTAACATCCATCCCTATGAGTAAGGATATGCCTGCCAATGAATAGTCTATTCACTCCATCATTATGCCACCTCCACTCAAGGAAGAATAAAAACAAACCATTTTAACATTTCATGATAGTGAAGTTAAGACTAACCCATAGAGTGGTGAGGTGTTGCATGCCCTTCTTTTCATAACCATTAGAGTTGATTAATACAAGGTGCATCACCTACATGTTGATGATGGAGTAGCCATAAATGTAATACCCTTACCTATTGTTGAATGGTTAGGCTTGATTAGAAACACCTAGGACACCTACATTTCCACACTCAAGTCTTTTAAATGGTCACAAGTAGCAGTGAGAGGGTCAATTTAATTAGACTTCATGGTCAGGGAACACTTCCCCACATTGGCTAACTTCCTAGTCATTGAAGAGATACTAGGCTTTAACTTAATCCTAGGATGATCATGGTTGGCTAAGTGTCAAGAAAATTCTTCCTCAATCCACCAACAGATTTATCTACCTTACAAGAGAGGTAAAATCATTATCCATGGAGACAACATAATTCCCTTATCATTTAATAATGTTGACATTGAACAAGAGTCCAAGGTGGAGTTCCAAGAGGAAACTCCAGTGGCCAATAATAAAACCAATAACCATAACAAACCCAACAAAACTAAAACCATTAATACTGAAGCCTTGAATTTTCCTTGGGAGGAACTCCCATTTACTATCATTAGCAAATCAAACAAAAAGTACAAAATCATACAAGAAAACCCTTACTAGTTTCCTAATCTATCAAAGATAAGAAAATATTTACATGATTAGTGTATTTTCTTTTCCTTCCCTTGAATATACATTGAGAGGACTATTTACTTATTAACATGATTTATAATTTTTACTTTTATACTTATGCCTTATTTTAGTATTGTTTTATTATATTATGTGTCCAAGTCTTACTTTGTAGCCTTGTTGTTCCCTTTTACTTTTACTTGTTTACATGAAAAACATAAACATAAAAACTAAACTAAAAATATATAGCCAAGGAGCAATATTAAACTAGAGCCAAAAACGCAACATCATGAAGCCAAACATATCCAAGTAGTCCATGACCATACCCATAGTTACACTATGTAACAAAAATGGACCGTCTACAATCTTTGAAGCCATAAATGCAACAACAAGCCAATAGACATAACACCTAAGAATAATATAGCATCATCAACAACTTAGACTAAATCATGGGGGAAGGAGGGGGAACATTGTTAGATCCATCACCATCATCACTAGAGACCTATGAACAAAAACAAGTAAAATATTAAACCGTGATAACGTAAGCTGACATTAAAACCAAAACAAAATTAAAAAGAACATTAAAATTAATAATGTTTACAAGTGATACCATTAACCACAAAAATAGCCAAACCTATAAACATAAATGAGATTACACTTAGACTAAAATTAAGCCATCATGAATCAAATTTGAATGAATTTGACATTTTGTCACTTGACATGAAAAAAATCAAGTTTGACATTTTTTCAAACAATTGACAAGAAAAACATAGTTTAACATTTTGTAAAACATAATTTGACATTTTTTCAAACAACTAACATACAAAACTTCAACAAGCATTTCAAAAAACAATTAACATGAAATAGAGTATGCACTTAACATGTGACCAATATCAATAGTGTTGAAGCTTGAGGAGAGTAGGCAACAAAGACACTGGCTTAAAGACTGAGGCAACAAAAAATGCTAGAAATGAGAGGAGAGTAGGGCAAAAACACTAAGATTTCTTGATCTTGGATGTGTACACGTTGCCATTTCTTCCCTATAAAGATCCCAAAATGCTTGATACACTACTTTCCTAGGGGAAGGATACAAGCATTGCTCTTCTAAGCTAGAGATCAAACACATTGACCATAGGTTCAAAGTAAAAACCACAACATCCATACTAGGCACTAGGCACAAAAATGCTGCCAAGATTAGCCCAAAAAGAAAAAAAAAGCCAAAACCCTACATTCAAGTAGGAAATGTGGAAAAACACTGGCCCTAGGGGTAAAAAAAATTTAAAAAATTATTCATAGATCATAAATGTGATAAACATCATCAATCAAGCCAAAATTAACCAAAATGCTGCCCATGCAAGTGTAGAGAAAACCTCAAATTCACCAAAAATTGATTGAAAACCACTAATTTAATGTAGATTAACCTTGAAAACAAACCTAAAAATAAACTGAAATCAAGGCCTAGAATCCTACTACACTACATTTCACAATACCATAGGTTGAAGATGTTGATCCTAGGCTTAAAAAATCTCATCAACACAGACACACATAACCAAGAAAAAACATAAATGCTAGAAAATGTGTAGAACATGCCAAAATGTTACATATATGGCTTGGAAAATACTCAAATATTCACCAAAAAAAGACAAAAAACCTAAATTTTATTCCTATGACTATTGAAAAACCTAGAACCTTGATTCTACATAGTCAAAAATAAAGAAATTTATGCCATACACAGGCTTGGAAAACCCAAAACACTAACAAATCAAGCCAAAAATAAGAGAAATGTAGAGAAATTACATATTTGAATATCATGGATGAGAATCCCTCTCTTGTAGATGGGTGTGATAGCCTAGGTAGAACAATCCTTCTCTTACCTATCATTGTTTTAGATCTTCCATGTTTGGCTTCTCACTATGTTAAGAAAAACAAAATTTCCAAGTTTTCTCTAATACATTGTGAACAATTTATTCCAAAAATCAAGTTTGCCTAAATATGTTATGCCTTTATGGTTTTACAATTCTAGCTTACCCCAAATATGCTGATAGTATGAAATTACCAATGAAATAGGTCATATACACTATGGGATTGAAATGGAAAATGAAATTTTTCCAACACACTAACGTTTGGTAGGAAATTCCTTGCTCTGGCCCAAGGAAAATGTGTCCAATTGCCTTAATAGCCCAAGTCTATTTCAAATACACTGCAAGAATGAAATTGAAATTAAAATTGACTACACATAACACTTGATGAGAAATTGATTTTTCTAGCCTAAAATGTTGTCCATGTGCTAAATAATGATGACATGTAGACCCCACAAACCATATACAAAAAATAACAAAGGATAAACACACTGTGCTAATGAAATTAAGAACGAAATTAGCTTAAACATGCTATGGAACCCAAATCTACTACCTACTTCAGCCAAAAATGTTGACATGTGGGCCCCATAGCTCTAGATTTTAAGTGCCAAGAATCAAAAATGTTGTGGAAGTGAAATTGATAATGAAATTAACACACTACATGGCTTGTAGAATGAAATTGTCTTCCATAGCTCAAAACACTATCATTCTGCCTCAACAAGCTAAATACATGGAGCCCACAACTCTAGAATCAACATACCAACTAGCAAAAATGCTAGGACAATGAAATTAGCTCAAAAACACTACCAACCTAGTCCAATATGTCCACACACTATCACAACTATCCAAAAACACTAATCGAGAGAAATTAAACTATTTTCATAGCTTAATTGACCTTAAATCCCATCATTTTATACATATTTGGTGATTTTCCCTAAATTATTACTTGTTTTGATCATTGAATGATCAAAATAAAAAATTAATATCATGTATTACATTATTTTTCCTTATTTTAGCTTTTCTTGACCAATATATCATGCAGATGTCACTTGATGTGCTTATGTTAACATGTAGGATTGAGATGCAGGAACATTTCGACATGCCTTTAAGCCTAAATGGATCCTTTGGTGATGTTATTTGACCATTTGACCTTGAATTCCCAAATCTTGAGCCTAGAAGCCTCTTCAACCATATGACCTCAATCGAAAAAACCTTGGAATAGCCTGACTATGAGGTCAAAACACTTGAAACTCAACTTTTCTACAACATCATCAAGACCATACAAGCTAAAATTAAAGCCTTTTCCTAGTTATACAAGAACATCTTAGACTTGATCCATGCATAGTTCAACAATTTCCATCTTAGATCATGTTATATCTAATGTTAACTTATTTGCTCTTAGTCTCTATTTGCCTTTTTTTATAGATTTGAGTAGATAAGTGCCATTGAAAAAATCTAATAACTTATAACAAGAGATCCTGCATGATCTTCTATCTCTTTGGCATTTCAAAACACTATAAATTTTGATTGAATCTACAAAGCAAGACACAAAGTTCTTAAGTTCTACCAAGTTATATCTCATGATGGCCAATGTTTGCTTGTTATCTCATGTAACCTCTTGTAATCTATGGTTTCACTAATTTGTTTCTTTGTTCTCTCTAAGTTGTGTTTGCAGGATAGCTTGGAGTCATCACGAGGTATGACTCCTTGTAGCTATGAGTTACCACATGATCTAAACACATGAGATTTAACTAGCTCATTTTACCATGCAAATAATGCTTGGCTCATATCATTTTCATGACTCTTTTTGAGCCATAGCCATAACTAAAATTTAGCCTTCCTTACATTGTTAACAATGAAAACCTATGTTTGACATTTTTGAATCATGACCATGTGTCATCTTCTACTACATGTTCTATTAAGAAATTCATTGAACTTCTAGATTCTTCATTCAGTGAGAAAATGAAAATTTTGCCTTGGCATTGAAACTCAAAGAAGGCTTCACTCCCACAATAAAAAAGGGGAGAAATTCCAAGAATGCCAATAGGCCAATGTAGCCTAAAGTCGAACAAATCAATGGCTTAAATAAAAGAGCCAAGTTGGTTAAATTAGCCAAGAACATAGCACTAGATTCTTCAAATTCAAGCCTATGTAACTAGTCTTACAAAGTACGAAGCATGAAGACATCATTAGCCAATAAACATGGCACTATGTCATAACCATGAGACCATTCTCCAATAGCTAATGTATTAATCACCTTATTCCAAATTTGTATCAATTCATTTTAGCCTTACTTCATCATTATGAGCACTCAGTATGATTCGATAGCTATAGAATCAAGTGTGAAGAAAGGAACATTAGTGATGAATTTGTAGTGGTGTTTAGCATTCTTTGTTGATGTCTTTTGATAAAATCAAATTCTTCACTATTATGATATTGTACTACGATATTGTATTAATGATATCATAGCTCCTATGTCATCATTGATGTAATGTTTGGAGCTTGATGCAACCCTAAAAATACTAATATTTGGACACAAAATCGATAAATTTTCATTCCAACACTTAGCCAAACTCTTGCAATTTTTTTTTGTAGATTTAGTGATAGAGTGAATGCCTACAGTATGGTGTTAAGTAGTTAACTAGAATCTTTATTTGAGTAAATTGTACTTGGACATAGTTTATGTGTGACAATAAAGATTGAAGTTGTTTCTCATCATTCTAGCATTCCTTAGTTTTCTTTATGTTTACTTAGAATAACTTTCTTGCTTTTCTACTCAATCATTTACATTTCAAGCCCTTTATTTTACATTAGTATGTAGAATGGATATGAATGGTTTCAAGTTCTAAGTGTAGTTATCTAGTAACCCAGCAGTGGCGTTGCTTGATTTACTTAGTAGTAATTCCACTTGGTAATTCAAGTGATAACTACATGAATCCAAGGTATGTACGGTAGACCAAGACTGGATATCCATTTCTCTAGACTAAGATAGATTTGTGTTTTCATAGTTAACTAGTCTTAGAATTTTACCTTGTATTAAACCATGTTTACCATTAGGAGCATTAAGATCCTTACAACATCAACCAATCATATGTCTTACTAAGAGTTAAACCATACACTCAAACATCACTAACTCAAAGTGGGAAGATAACAATCTCAAACTTGACATCAATTACTAACATAATTACATTGTCAATCCACGTATTATGATATGATCACATGCAAATACTCGTGACTTGTATGGTAGAGTGTTGGGATACCTCCACCACTCATTGTTGGCATTAATGTCAGGGATGTGTTAATGTGTGATAAGTATTTGATCTTATAAAATTCATTGTATCAAGAATCACAAAGTCTATTCTTATACCTTTAATCAATTTTAATAACACACACATAACTAAGCATCAAATATACAATATGGCTTCAACACTTAAAGAGAAATTATCACCTACCAAAGAGCTACAAAGGAGTAATGATAGGACACATGATGATGAATATTGGAGTGTGCTATGCAAACAAGGATCTCATACATTCACACCAATCCTTATTATCTTGACTTAACATTCATCGTTTTTCAAGAAAAGTAGCTAAGGTGGAGAGACTTCCAAGAAAACATCATTTTTCCTCCAAAGCATTCAGCACTAGCCATGCTTTAGGTAGCCTTAATGGAAATGAATCTAAGCCATGCACAAGAAGGGTATCATGTGACCAAATACATAACCAGGCTATACCAACCATAGAGGCACAAGTTCGAAGAGATGTTGCTATGGAGAAAAGACATAAAAATAGGAAGGGAAAGAAAAGCAATCCCAATGTTGTCCTAGAGAAGACTAATTATGATGAACTCTTAATAGAGAAACTTCACCATAATTGTGAAGCCCACTCACAAACATCTATTATTCATTTGGAAGAATCTCTTAAGGTTCAACTACATTTGACCCTTATAGAGATATCAAGAAGAGAGGTAGAAGAATCTAAACATAGGTAGATCTTAAGGCACAGAGCTTCTATGGAATCACAAAGGGATGAATTTTAGAGTCATAGAAGGAGAACTAGTTGACATTATTCTCCAACTGCTTCATCTTCCTCCTCACAATCAATGGACTCTAGTAGAAGGAAATGAAGACTTATGAATCATGAAAGGAAGAGACATTGGGCTTATGATAGGCATGAATATCCTAAAAGGAATCCTAATAAATAAGAGGATGAGTATGAACTAAGAAGAGATAGGAATATGCATTAATATAGAGTGTGTTATGAGTTCCAAAGGAGACATCACTACAATAGAGAATATGAACCCAATGACCATAAAGAGCCCCTATTCGTCACCTGTAACATGATCAATATCAAGAAAAACATTAAATGAAATTGCTTGAATATTACATGCTTAAGTGAAATATTAAGCTATTCCAAGTGCTGCAAGGTTTATGAAGAAAGCTTGTCTTTATTAGCAATCATTGAAGTGCTCAGGTACATTAATGTTTGAACAAAGATCCATACACTTCTCACTTCTACTGTGGACATTGAGAAAAATATTCTAACTATCAAGAAGAAAAACTACAAGTGCTTCGCTATAATCTAACTTACCAATGTCATAAATGTGGTTGGCTTGCACATTTATACAGGTGACAACAAACATTGTGTTGATGCATACATGTCAATGTGTCAGACCATGCATTGATGAGATCACGTCTATGAACTTGTGTCGATGGAGCCAAAAGAGACACATTCATCATACCCCCATGGCTAAATGAAAACTCATCCTCAAGTTCTTTACAAAATTTGAGAAGGTATGGGATTATTGACTAACTTCAAACATACAAAACAAACACAACCAAAACAAAACTAGATGCCCAAGTATATATTTTTACAAGTGCTACAAAATTTGGTGTTCATGATAATAAAATTGAACATCATGACCAAAAATGGATAACCAACTCCTTTGATGGCTGGAAGATGATGAAGAGAATCAAACAGACCCAGGTGATGGAGGTTCTAAAGGACCTTCTCCTGCTTCCAAAGCATGTGGTGATTACTGTGGAGGTTGTGGTTATCCAATGGAAACTGCAACCTCTAGTGGAAGCTAAAAAGCATCCAATAATACTTTCATCTTCTTCTCCTTTCTCCTAGGATCATTCATAGTCCATGTAGCATCAATAATGTGGGGTCAAAGTGGAAACATCTCAAGAACAAGGCATTTCCAAGAACATTTCCTTTGCATTGATAAACCAAGTAGCAAAAAGTTTACGTTCAATGTCAAACACCTTGACTACATTCTGCAACTACTAGTAGTTGCTCATTATTTTGGCTAGGTTCTCTACTATTGATCTCTGATCAATGAATTTTTTCTTGAGAACCTTGAGTTATACATTTGCAATCTGAAGCTTTTGCTTAGTCTCCTTATGAATCTTAAACTTTGCCTCATATAGTAAGTATGAGTTGGCCACTTACTTCTCTAGTTCTAACTACAATCATTTAGTAGTTAGCATCACTAGCTTTGCATAATAAAGGTTGGAAAGCTCCATGTACTCCATCATCTCCTCAATCTGTAGCTCCTTCATGTAGATTTTTGCCTTGTATTTATTCAGTCCATTAAAAACAAGCTACCAAACATTGCCTTCTTGTCAAAGTTGCTAAAGGGCTTCATTCATTTTGCCTTTGCCATTTGGATGTGATTCTCACTAACTTCTTTCTAGAGGCCAACCTGATCTCTGTAGTTATTCTTGACCCTCTCAAATTTGAGGGCCTCAATTTTCCAAGTAGCAACCTCAATTACAAAATTATGGCAAATCATGTGCAACCCTTTCATCAAGAGATTACGATCCTCTATTACCAACCTTTTCAATTCATTATTCACACTAGCAAGCTGCTCCTACTATTGATGGATAAATTTTGTTAGTTGTTATTTCTAAGCATCAACATTATGTAGGTGGTGATTTTCTATGATCAGGTGCTTGTTCTCCTAAAAAGTCTGATCCAAGTCCTTCTGCATGTTGTAAGTCACTACATCTACTAAGGATTGATCAAAGACCATTGACTCCTTTGTGTACTCAACCTTTCTAAGTTTTTGTTGAATTTATTGAAAACCTTCATCTCTTGTGGTTACTTGGCCAAGTACCATGAGATCAGTGAGGAAGGCTCTAAGTTCAGCAACCTCCACAACCAAGCATTGGTTCTTAGTTCTAGTCATTTTAACTTGTCCCTCTAATGTGATACACCTACCCTTTGCCTCAAGTAGTTGTGACTAGGTAGCAATGATATTATCTGGAAGATCAAAAACATCTAGAATCAATTGATCAATTTCTACTAGTCACATGAGCAACTCCTTATGCTAGGCTACACTGAATCTTTTACTTATGGTTTTGACAAATGTCTACACATCTCCAAGTACAATAATGTCTGGTATAGATGTTGCTGGTGCATTGACTGCCTAGGCCACATTGTCAGCTACCACTTACATCATCATTTCTTGCCCATGATGTTGCATCATGAAAACTGTGGCCCCCTAACCTTCCTCCAACCACATCAAGAATGTAGCGACATTCCTAGAAATCTCTAGAAACTAATGCTATCCTGAAAGAGACATTGTTACTTCTTAGGCACTAGGATTTGAGTGCGTCGGCACCTACATTCTCTGGGTAGAAAACATTGACCCACCACCTACCACCTTGCTTATACATTAAGCCACTTATTAAGATGGCTCATGGCTAGTTTGTACACAAATGGCACACAACCATTTGATCCTATGAACTATTGCTACAAAAGTTCCTCACAAATCTCGTGCATGCACTCAAGGGAAGCACAAGCATTCGATGTTGTTTCTTGAGTGGATGGTGGGGGTGGTACCTACTCCTCTTCCTTAGTCATGGTAGGGACCTTGTCTTTCATCATTTTGACCAAGGAGGTAGTAGAAGCATGTCTGATTCTGTCATTAGCATAGTGGGCTATCCTTACCCTTTTACATAATTTTCTAATAAGACAGGGAAAAGTCAAGGTTTTCCTTCGATGTTTATTTTCTTTGAACCACTTTTCTATCTCTAGATAGATTAATTATGGAAGGTTCACTAGGAATTTTTTGCTTAAAGTGGCACATGAACAAGTAGAAAATGTAGTCACCTTATTGAGCCTCACTATCGAATTGAGGTGATAAGACACTATCTTCCAATGAGCATGTTTGGCCATTGTGAATGTGCCATACTCCTTATGGTCCATTCCATAGCATCATTGGATCCACTCCTTTTTATTCTCTGGGTGATCAAGATCTTTGCCAACTTGGCCCTACTTTCAAGTAGGCCAAGAGCTTGCAAGATGACCTTCATTGAGTAGGACACACTGATGTCTTTAACCTTCTCTATGGCATCCACCTACTGGTTGTTCCATAAGAGATAAGTCTCTCCCATGTACCACTCTCCACCAAAAGTGATGATTGGCCACATGGGAGACCTTTGTAACTATGTCTTGACTTCTAGAGCAAACTCCAAGAATGGCCCAAAGTTCAGTTCTTGGAGTACTGAACATTGGACATCATGTGGCTTGATCTGATTAAGACAGCTTCAATCAAAGTGACCTAAATTCTTAGTCTTGGTCTTGGTGCCTCATCTCAGTGAGACTACTTTGTTTAAACCTATGAAATCTACCTAACAAATTCCATTTTGGATTCCTCCCAAAGAGGTCTCGTTGCATGGATCTCCACTTCTTGTTCCTAGGGTTATTCCTAGCTCCTTCCTACTCTTGGCCACTTGTCCCTCAATTGGGACAATCTAACTTCCAATACATGCTTTCCCTTTGGCACCATATGTGATCACAACAAATCAAGTATTAGCCAGTGGTGTCTAACTTATGATGTTTGAATACCTTCTCTCCTTAGGAAGTTACACTTCGCTAAGTTGTGACTATGGCACATTGATTATTTTAATATTATTTTAATTAATTAAGTTACTAGAGTTCATTGGAAGGGTTTAACTTTTCATAAATTGATGATTTAATGTTGTTTAATGCATTAAACCTTTGGGGAAGTTAGAAAAATTTTGAAAATTTTCTATTAAAAACCTATGGTTTGTGGCCCCCATGACAAAAAGCATACCTTTGATAGCTAAAGAACTAAAAAATGATGAAAATAAAACAAGCAATTTAAAAGTTATAAGCTTTGGAAGATGCTTGGGTTCTAAAAAATAGAAAAACTCCCCTAGAATTTGAAGTAAAATGACAAAAAAAATTCTAAGTGTTGTGCTATATTTATACTATTTTTGTCATGCATCGATGGGATCCCATTGACTAGATCATGTCAATGCGATCATTTGCATCATTGGGATCCTATCAACATAGTTGTTGACCAAAGTTTGACTTTGGAAAAAATAATAAAGACAAGGAGTTTTTGGGTCAAATTAAAGTTTGGTGAAAGCCCAAGAAGCCTAGAACATAATGAAATGCATGAAGAGGATTTGATAGTCCATAAAGAAGAAGTGTTGGATTGGAGAATGATGGAGAAGTGCTACAAAGAATCACAAACTAGATGCAACCAATGGGAATGAAAAAATGCCCAAGGATAAGGAACTCAACTAGCCCAAGTAAGAGATATGCAACTAGGTTCTCCCCATAGCAAGCTCATGCCCTTTTTTCCTTTACATATCCTCAAACCAAGGATTTCATGGGTCCCACAATTGATTAATAGTTATGAAAAGTTAAGGACTTAATGTGAAAGAATCTACCTAATAATTCAACATATCAAACTAATACATTGAACAAGAAATTGACAATGGGCAGTGAGGTGAATGATGGAAAGCATTTATGGATGAGAGAGAAGATGGAATGGAGTTTCTAATTATAGAACCATGAAGTTCCTTGTGGATTTCATGGTTAGATGACCTAATAAATTCCATCCTTAGTCCAAATCAAGACTAATCACTATCAGTGACTTTGCATTGAAACTTGAAGACCAGTCCACCCTATCAAGACAAAAGAATGCTCTCACAAATCAATCACCATTCCTTATTGAGAAGAAAAGAGAAGGAGGATGTGAAAAAGGGCCTTAGTTAGAGATGACCTTTAGGCATGGGCAACATGTCTTTTTAGTCCCATAACCAATGCTAATAGCCTATTATTTTTTCTAAGGGGTTTGCTTTGAATTTCCATTCTTTCTTTCTTTTTTGAAATTTTATGTTTTTATGGATTTTTGGATGGAAACCACACCATGCAAAGACTTATTAACTTCCTATTATTGGTTGACACAAAATGATAAGAAATCCATGAAAACACTCGTACACTCAACTGAGTAGGCAAGTATAAAGAGCATCAAGTTCCCTTGAAGTCACATCCTTATTAATCCCTTGATCTTTCCCAATTTTGAAAACTACTAAGGCCACAAGTTTGTTAAAGTTTCATTAATGAAAGGAACCTCATATTTCCAAAACCTAGGAACATCATAGAATCCATGAAAAAGAAACCATGTCTTAGTTATCAATACAAAAATTCAAAGCTAGAATCTAGAAATTAGTAATCAAAAACATTAAGTAGCAACCACCATTAGCAACATCTATAGCATCATTGTGCCATGTTGGAAATAAACTAATTTATTAGAAAAAATAAGAAAAATGCATCAAAATAAAGTAAAATATAAAATAAATTCTAAAATATTCAAGAAAGATAAAATGTACCAATGATGTTATAAAACAAAAAATGGGAAACACAAGAAAAATGTAAAACAAAAAGGTGTAAAACAAAGAAAGTGTAAAAACAACAAAGGATAAGACTAAAAATTGTAAAACAAAAAAATGAAAAAAAAAACTAAGGAGCCACTTATATGATTAGTATAGATGGCCATCTCCCCCATGACTAAGTTGAAAGAATAAGATCTAAAAAATTAAGTGAGGTTGTCCATCCATTGAGACATTGCTTACACTAGCTTTCTTGGGCTCATGGACAGGTTTTACTTATTGCATGTTGACCAACTATTCTAGTTTGGGCTTTCAGGTTTGTACATCAACATAGCCCTAGATGGAAAGGTTTCGTAAATGATATAAGATCCTTCCCACAATGTTTGGAACTTGGTTCATTGTGGAACATGTGTGGGGTTCCAGTAAAGGACCTTATCTCTAGGTTGAAATTTCACTTTACTAATTTGAGGTCATGGCATTTCTTCTTGAATGCTTTATGCATTTCATTCAAGGAAAGAACCACTAATCTATTCTCATCTAGCACATAAAGGTTGATCAATCTTTCTTTTTGTGCTAGGCTAAGATAAGGATTAAGGTCACAAGCTATTGAAAGTGTATGGAGCTCAGATTGGATTGGAACTATTGGTAATTTTTCATACATAAAATCATAGGGAGAGTATCCTATAGGGAGTTTCCATGTTGAGTGGTAAGTCTAAAGGGCATCATTGAGTTTTGTACTTGATGAGTGGCGAGGTACCCCTACACTCAACCATACGAATACGAGCGTAGCACGCGCGATCCAATCGAACTCCATAAACTAAGTGCCTACATGCCTTATGGAACACTTAGGGTTAATCATTCGTTGTCTTCCCAGACTTACTTGTAGTTGTCACTGTGTATGGTTAAGTAAGTCTGAGGTATATGATTTTTATGTCTTTTTATGTTTTTGTCTCCTATGCTAATAAGGTGAAGGTTTGAGAAACTAATTACTAATTCTAACCAATGAACTAAATCTAAATTAACCTAGCATCAGCATCCATTCCCACTTACTGTACACACCCTAAACCACTGCAACTATGGCTACCAAACGCTAATCGTTGCTGGGATCACCACGCGTAATGCACGTGCTCAAAGTGGTCATCCTGAGGCACTTAACTAGGAGAGAAGGGTTGAGAAGGATTTAACAACTAATAAAGCATATAAATAATAGGTAATAAATAATAGTAAATAAAATCCTAATTAGCCTATTCCATGCACTGCAAGGTTTATCCAAGAAGCTCGTCTTTATTGCCATACACAAACTTGTGTTCAAGTACAATGTTTGCTTGAATAAAGATCCATTCACTTTAAGACTCCTACTGTGGGCACATGGAAAATATTCTATCTCTAGAGTAATCAATTTGCCATAGTTTCCCNATGATGACGCACCGCGATATCGCGTACGCGATATCGCGAGGGAGGATGCAATATCACGTATGTGATATCACGTCCTATCATACCCCCATGACTAAATGAAAACTCGTCCTCAAGTTCTTTACAATAATATTGGGAAGTTATGGGATTATTGACTCAATGGAACTAATGGGATGACATGTGAATGGATCATCATTACAAGACTTGACAAAACTGGTGTTCATGACAACAAGAGTGTACACCTTATTACATTGACATCAAGCCTCATTTTGCAGCTAAGAAAGAGAGAGAGACAAAAAAGTGTTGTTGCTACAAACGCCAAGATTATGCCTTTCATTGTCCATCGGTAAGCATCCATCAGTCTTGCTCCTTGCATAGCTGCTTCAGTGTTGCTCCATTCCAAGTGTTCCTTCCAGATCCGGTCCATTGTTGTATAATTGTCATCTACACACATAATACAATCTTATATTAGTAAGGGTAAATGAATCATCATGTAATAAATACCTTGCTTCGGTGTAAGTCCATTGGCAAGGTTGTGGTATGGCTGATTGCAGATCTGGAGATATATTAATGATGACTACCGAAGGTGTAGGGGTTAGGAAAAAATTGAAAAAATCAGGGCTAGGAGAAAATCGAAAAAATCAGGTCCCATACCCCCATGACTAATTGCGAACCTTCGGTAGCGTTAGAATGGAGAAAGAAGATGAATAACAAAGATAGATAAAAAGGGACAACTATGACATCGATGAGATGGATGTCAAGATGGAAATGAACAAAATAAAATAGATTGCAAAAATGTTAGGGAAAAGAATTTAACTAGTGCCCCAAATAGGAATGTCAATGCGTCCTCCCCAAAGTAGGCTCATGCCCTTAATGCCTTGACAAACCCACATTCAAAGAGTTCGTAGGCTCTGGGAATGTCATTTGGAACAAGAATTAAAGTCTTAACCACAAGAATTTACCAAAAAGAAAACAATGCATCAACCAAGATAGACACTAATGATACAACCAGCAATGAGGTGAACAATTGAGAGAAAAGTGGAGAGAAGAGAATGGAATGGAATCCCAAGAACAAGATGGTGTACAGCCCCTTGTGTAGTTCATGATTAATGTGACTTAGCATATCTCATTCCAACTACAGCCTCAAACCAACCACATCCAATGACTTAGCATCAATGCATTCGGTCAATCCATCCACTTGAAGTAACAAGAATGTCATCTCCAAGAGTCACCACCATTCTGACAAAACGAATGAGGAGAGAATGGGAAGTGAGAAGGGCCTTAATTAGAGAGAACATTTTTTATTTTTGTCCCATAACCAGTGCTTGTAGCCTAAGGGATTATTTTGTCTAAGGGGTGTGCTTTGAATTCTCACTTCTTCTTCTTTTATGCATGAGAACCACACCATGCAAAGACTTTTTATTTTTATTGACTCAACTTCCCAATAATTGGATAATGTCGAAGAAGCAAGAAAACTCAAGAAGAAAACATCCAAGCACCCAAGAGAACAGCCAACACAAATGCATCAAGTTTCCTTGAAGTCACACCCTTTTCAATCCTTGAGTCCTTCGTTAGTTTGAGAAATGCCCAGTCACCGATTCATTAGAGTTCTTATTTAGAAAGAGATTGTATATTTTCAAGCCAAGAGAGACCATAGAAACTGGTGGATGGATGGATGAAGTGAACTCATTACCTGCCATATCAAAAGAAACATACCTTAGTATCAACATCATGACTTAAAGGTAAAAACCAAACATTAGCAACCAATAAGAACCAAACAGTTCATACCATCGTGAAGAACACTTATTGGTGACAAACTTACAAGGTAGACCACACACGCACACAAAAAATGAAAACGTATAACGATGTTGCAAAACAAAAACAAGAAAAGTTAAAGAAAGTTGTAAAAAAAAATGTGTAAGATAAAAATGTGTAAAACAAAAACTTGAAAAACAAAAACATGTAAAACAAAAACTTAAAAGAACTAAGGGCCTCCAATGATCATCATAGGTGGCCATCTCCCCCATGACTGAATTGCAAGGGAGATATCTAAAATAATGAATGTCTATTTGAATTTTGTGAAAGTGTCCAACTTCTTCCCGCTGATGTTCTCAAATTAAGGGGTGGAAGTTGGCGATGTTCATACTCCAATGTATCTATGCCTTCATTGTTAGCATGAGTTATTTCCTCAGTTTGTTCCGTGCATATTGGGTTGCTCTTTCTAGTAGCTGTCAACTATAGGGTGTCTACTACTTATGTGGTTGCTACATACAAGCACCTTTGAATTTGTGTTTCCTAGGCACATCGATTACATGGAAGAGATGCTGAACATTCTTCCATGTCATCATCCTTTAAGTCACTGTATGTGATGCACGGAACTTTCTTCTTCTCGATCTTTCCATAAATGTTTATCTTAGATATCTGCAAGGAAAGATCATGGATCCCTAGGTATGCATCTGCTGTACTTAGCCATGGCCTTCCCATTATAATTGGAAAGCCCCTGTTGTTGCTGTTAACTTCTATCACCAGGAATTTATCTGGGTAAGACCAACCACACACAGTGGTAACAATGTCCTCCACCAATCCCAAGGGAATGGTAATGGACTAGTCAACTAGCTCCAATTGGATGTTGCTCTTCTTAAGTTGGGGCAGGTTCCAGGCTTGATACATTTCTCGTGAAATTAAGTTGACCACGAAACCTAAGTCAAGAAGAGTCTTATGTGGTTTTTTTTCAGCAATTTGTAAATAGATTAAGGGGTTTTCAGGATCAGAGAGTTTCCTAGGAAGGTGGCCTACCTTGATCTAGTCAGTTATGGTATGCGTTAACATAACCGTATATGTTAAGCTCTGATTTTGGACTGAAGGGTGCTCCAAGGTTTTGTTTGTTGGAGGAGCATACATAGACTCAACCTCTTGTTGTTGTGAGAGCTTGTTTGGGCTTCTGGTTCTGAAGAAAGGTCTTCTCTTTTTACAGTTGTCAGAACTAGCAGCGGGTTGAATGTTTACTGCTTTCATAGCGTAATGTTGCTGTGGTTGAGTAGGGAGTTCCCCTTGCATTGTTGGAGCAGGTTGTATGGGAACTACATATGGAAGAGGTGTGGATGGAGTTGGAGGATGGTAAGTATGTGGGATGCCTCCCAGAGGAGATGGAGTCTTCCTAAAGTACTCCCGAACTTGGTAGTGACGTTGGGGAGTTGTGTGACTCATAGAGTCACTTGGAGAAACTAGTTGCTGCACATAATATCCATAAGGATCAGGTTGCTGGTAAGGGTACTATTGTGTTGGTGGTGGCATCCCCCATGACTATGGGTATTGCCACTACTGATGTTGTCCGATGGGTTGTGGTGGAGTTCCACTTGGATAGTACATTAATGGCTGGTGAAACTGCCTTGGGTTACCTTGAGGATAAGGTAACTTTTGGGGTGTCTGTCGTTGGTTAAGTCTCGGATTAAGTGCATACACCCCAAACTTCTATCGATGTGAGATGATTGGACAACACCCCTTAGGATGGTCATAGTGGCAGATCTCACATCCACCGTCATTGTCTGTGTCTAAGTCAACAACCTCTTTGGAGATAGTAATTTTTCCCTTACCCTTGTTATGTGCAGGGCGTAAATCTCTTCACTTTGTCTTGTTCTTGTCACTACTTCATTCCTCCTTAGACTCTTCCACAATTTTCAAGACAGTTTCAAGTCTAGAGTCTAAGGAATCCCACAATTGATCCACCTTAGTCGATACCTCTATTGTTAGTTTTTGAATCAACAAGGTTTTTCTGTTCACCAACTCTTCGAGTGGTGACTCATCCTCTTCATCGCAAAATTTCACTCCCTTCTTTCTAAGGGAAGGATCACCTTCATCGCAAAATTTCACTCTCTCTTTTTTGTAGCTCACCTTCTTCTTTTGCTACTTGTTCCAACAAGCAATGAACTTCATGGGCTCTAAATTCTGATAGTCTCCCTTGGGCATACATCTCAAGGGTTCTTCTAGTTTCATGCCTTAGCCCATCCACGATGTGGTCAAGTTGATCCCGTTGAGCATATCCATGGCCCAGACAACGATGCAACAATGCGTAGTAGTGGCCCATGGCAGCATCCAAGGGTTCATGATTACCTTGTTTCTAGCCTTGGATTTGCTTACGCAAATTAGACACTCTAGAGTACATTTGATACTTATTGTTAAAGAGTTCTAACATCGTACTCCACCTCCTAATGGTTTCTAGTTCTAAGGACTGGTACCAACTCTCTGCTTTCTTAATGAGTGTCTTGGGAAACAACTTGAGTTTTTGCCATTCATTTTCTATGTTTTGCAAGGCACAGGCATCGTGGAATGCCTATAAATGATGTTGCGGATCAGCGTTGTATCCTCCCTCAAAGAGTGGGATGTTATTCATGTCTAAACACTTGATCTAACTATCCTTTAAATGCCTTGTTGGAATTCTAATAGCCTCTATTATATCAAGCATACTTTGGGTTGCAAGTAGGGGTTCGTCATGATCATCTCTTTCATGATGCCTATGACGTCTTCGTTGTTCCCTACTTTTCCTTCGTCCATGCCCTTGTCCTCTCTCTCGACTTTCCTGTCGAGGTCTCTCATTTTGCCTACCTCTATCCTCACCATTATGCTCATGGTGGTTGTGCCCAGATGTGGAAGGAGAGGGTGAATGATGTGAGGAAGGGGTAGAAGAAGGAGAACCATCGCCATGATGATGCTTCTTAACTTCTCTTTGGCTGCTTTGGCCTGGATCGTGATGACAATCTAAGTGCCCATCCTTGTCATATGTTGTTGTTCCTTCAGTGAACAATTGGAATTCATGGGGGTTAGAACTAGTGTTATGTATTGTTGATCATAGGTTCTAATACCCAACCTCCTCACCATCATTAGGAGGAGGAACATCATTTGATAGAGAACCCATTACGATGGGTTCCTCATCTCCTATTCTGCTAAGGACCTCCTTGCCCTTCAACAATGTATGTTGGCTCTCCTGCCTTGAGTCCCTCATACATTGTAAATCTATGGGATGAAAATCCCTCATGTCAAAGTCTTTTGTAATGTATTCAGCATATAATTCTGTCATGCCAATCTGTGCCAAAGCATGGAGGAGCATGTTAGGGATTCATCAATCTAGAGTTAACACGATGTTACCTTGCAAATCTATCCATTGTAGCTATTCGTCTTGATGGAGGATAAAGGTAAAGTCTAGAATATACTCATCGGGATGAGTATAGACTATCCGATATTGTTGAGGACTTGGCTGATTTCGGTTATGTGTTTTTAATTGCCGACTATCTCTAGTATTGTCCCTAGGTAGTGAATTGATCTTATGAGAAGAAAACATTGTTATCTATTAGTGTGCTAATTACCATTATATAATTGTTCTTTTAATTAACCAAAAGGTTCATTTAGGCTCCCAATGATGTGAGTGATATCCTATGTTCTATTCAGCACACAAACACATAGTCCCCGGTAATGGCACCTCTGATGAGTGGTGAGGTACCCCTACACTCAACCATACGAATACGAGTGTAGCACGCACGATCTAGTCGAAATCCGCAGACTAAGTGCCTACACGCCTTATGGAACACTTAGGGTTAATCATTCGTTGTCTTCCCATACTTACTTGTAGCTATCACGGTGTATGGTTAAGTAAGTCTGAGGTATATGATTTTTATGTCTTTTTATGTTCCTTTCTCCTATGCTAATAAGGTGAAGGGTTGAGAAACTAATTACTAATTCTAACCAATGAACTAAGTCTAAATTAACCTAGCATCAACATCTGTTCCCACTTATTGTACACACCCTGAACCAATGCAACCGTGGCTACCAAATGCTAATCGTTGTTGGGATCACCAAGCGTAATGCATGTGCTCGAAGTGGTCATACTGAGGCACTTAACTAGGAGAGAAGGGTTGAGAAGGATTTAATGACTAATAAAGCATTTAAATAACAGGTAATAAATAACAGTAAATAAAACCCTAATTAGCCTATTCCATGCACTGCAAGGTTTATCCAAGAAGTTCATCTTTATTGACATACACAAACTTATGTTCAAGTACAATGCTTGCTCGAATAAAGATCTGTTCACTTTAAGACTCCTACTACGGGCACATGGAAAATATTCTATCTTTGGAGTGATCAATCTACCAGAGTTTCCTTATTGTCTAGTCTAGGATGAGGAAACAAGGGAGAGCCGCCTCTTATTTATAGATATGACAACGCACCGTGATATCGCGTACACAATATTGCGAGGTATGCGATATCGTGTCCCATCTAGTCTCTTCTATATTTGCTAATTATTCTCATTAGGATTTTTGAGATTTTCCTATTGGTAACCTCATCTTGATCATTGGCTTGGGGTGGTAAGGTGTTGTTAACTTGTGTTCAACCCCCAAATGTTGCATGAGCTTTCAAATGGTAGTACCTATAAAGTGAGTACCATTATCAAAAATTAGTGGACATGGCACTCCAAATCTGTTTATAATATTCTACTATACAAATCAAGTAGCAATAGAAGATGTATAGTTGGTGATAGCTACTAATTTTACCCATTTAATATAATAGTCAACAGTGACTATAATGTATGTCTTTCCATTCAACATGGGTGTGATGGAACCCATGAAGTCTATGCCCCAAATATTGAAATATTCCAATGATTGAATTCACTGCTAAGAATCCTTCATTCGAACAATCATTCCACCATCACATTGACAACATTCACAAGAGCAGAGAAATTGGTGAACATCCCTAAAGATTATTGACCAATAATATCCTACCATCAAGATCTTAATGGTCATGCATCTTCCAGCATAGTGGTTCCCACAAGGGCCCTCATGAGCATCTTGGAGAATGCACAAATGGTTAGCATTGGGAACATACCAACAAACTAGGCCATTGATGCACACCTTATAAAGATGTCTGTTGATTTCCATGAAGCATTTGGCCTAGTGAAAAAACTATTATTTCGTCCTCTAGTCCAGCTCTTGTGGCATCTCCTGAGTGAGAAGATAAGTGAGGATGCCATCATACTAGTTTGGTTCAGTGGGCACTTGTTCATTTATAGCACCAACAAAGAGGAGTTCATTAGGAAATTGATTAGAGAGTGGGCTCTCCTCCTCTTTATTGTCCCATCATAACCAAGACAAGTGATCAACGACCACATTTTCAATTCCCTTTCAATCTACTATTGTGAGATCGAACTCTTATAAGATCACCAACCACCATATGATACAAGGGCTCACCATCGATTTGTTCATCAAGAAGTGAATGGCAATATGGTTGGTATATACAAACACCTCATATCCAAGCACATAGTGCCTAAACTTCTTCAAGGCATACACCACTACCATTAGTTCTTTCTCCATTATGATGTAGTTCAGCTATGCATCCACAATGCTTTAGCATGCCCAGCAAATGTAGGATGGACATTTCTGATTGTCCAACTGCATAAGCACAACTTTCAAGGCATAGTTTGATGCATCTATCATGATGTGAAATGATTGGAACCAACTAGGTGCTCATAGAATTGGAGTTTCAAAAAGCTTTTCTTTAAGTTGCTAGAATGTCTTTTTGCATTTCTCAATCCATGCAAATAGAGCATCTTTCTTTGTAAGCTCTACCAATGGTTTAGCAATCTTAGAAAAAATCTCTATAAATCGTCAATAGTAGCCAGTGTGGCCAAGGAATGACCAAACATCTATAATAGTTTCCAATTAGTGGGTTATTCGTTGGATGATCCTAATCTTTGTAGGGTCCACCTCAATCCTTACTTAAGAAATTCTATGCCCCAGCATAATGCCCTCCTAGAACATCATATGGCTCTTTTGCTAATTGAGATGAAGGTTAGTCTCAACACACCTTTTTAACACTTACTTAAGATGGGTCAAGGCTTGTTCAAATGTAGTGTCATAGGTGGAGAAGTCATCCATGAAGACTTCCATCCTACTACCAATTTGTTGCTACATATTTCTATATGTGAAAGTCCCTTAAGGACTTGTGAATGTAGTTTTGGCCTGATCTTCCAATGAGATCTAAATTTGGTTATAGCCACTATAACCATATAGAAAGCTATAGAAACAATGCCCAGAAATAGTGTCCAACACCTGGTCCACAAATGGCAATGGAAAATTATCTTTGTAGGTTTCCATGTTCAATAGCCTAAAATCAATACACATCCTCCACTTGTCATCTTTCTTTGGCACAATCACAAGTGGGCTAACCCACTCTCTATTTTCAAAATCGGATAGGTGAACCCCATCTTGAGGAGTTATTTAACTTTCTACTTAATGATCTACTTCAATTTGGGGTTCAACCATCATTGTAGCTGCCTCTTTGGCTTCATGGAAGAATCAGTATATATGCAATGCTGGCATATCCAAGGATCAATCCAAGTGAGTTCAGGAAATAACCAAGCAAAGGCTATTGGCCATTTATTAACCACGTTCAACAACTTCTCTTTCTACTCAAGAGCAAGGTTGGCATTGATTATCACTAGCTTTCCATTTTTCAAAAATGCATGCTCCATGTTGGCAAGTATAGTTTTTAACTCTAAGGTTTCTTGTTTCAAATTTTCATGGATTTCCAACTCTTCCCAATAAGTATCATCAAGTTCATCATCAGATAGTTGGCAATGAACTTGCTCTAGTTCATCCATGCCTTCAACATACACACTAGTTAAGCTCTTAGTTGGTTTCAACCAAAGTGTTCTACTTTTAGGATTAGCTGTTAACCATTTAGTGCCCTCCTATTTTGTGGTTACTGTGTACATGCACCTTTGAATTTTAGATTCATCCACACACTATCTACATGCTTTGATTGATGTTCCTTTCATATATCATAGTTTCTACACATAGTTTCCCCTTATATCACTGTACATGATGCATGGAACTCTCTTCTTATTAATCTTTTCAAATGCATTTTTCTTTGAAATCTCTAAGGAAAGATCTCATATTCTCAATTGTGTATTAATGATACTTAGCTACGTCTTTCCATGATGATTGGGAAGTCCCCCTTGCAATTTTCAACATAGATCACTAGGAAGTGAGAAAGATAGGACCACCCACAAATCATAGTCATAATATCTTCCACTAATCCCAAGGGAATACTGATGGATTGATCTCCTAACTCAAGGTGAATGTTAATCTGCTTGAGTGGAGGCAATTTTTAGGCTTTGTACATCTCATGAGAAGTCAAATTAACACAAGAAACTAAATTCAAAAGAGCTTTTCATGGCTCATTCCCAATGATTTGGAGATAGATTAAGGGACTCCTAGAATTAAATCTTTTCCTAGGAAGGTGGCCAACCTTTATCCAATCAGTTACTACATGGGTTAACATGATAGTATGCACTTTGGGAGGTAACTAGTTTAAAGGGGACTCAAACAAATTAGATGCATAGGATGAGGAAGAAGCAAGGTTATTAGTTACATTAGTCTACAAGGGCTTTGTAGGATTGTTGGTTTGAAAGAATGATCTTTTTTGGGATCTAGGCTCTAAACCACTCGACAAAGTAGCCAGCTATAAGTTAACAACCCTAGTAGCATTACATTGCTATAGCTAGGCTATAATTTCATCTTGCATTTATGGAGCAAGTGGTAATTGGGTTGAGGGTTGACGGACATGCATAAAAGGATGAGGAGGATGATAAGAATATGGGGACTACCCTCTTCAAGATGGACAATGAGCTCTATAATACTCAGGAGGGTAGTAGTGATGCTGGAATGAGGTGTAACTAGAAGAGTCATGCAGAGACATGAATTGCTAAACATAGTACCCATATGGATCAAGCTATCTATAAGGGTAGTGCTACCTTGGTGGTGGCATCTCTCAAAACTATGGATGTTTTCACTAATGATACTACTCAAATGGCTATGATGGAGCTCCACTTGGATAATAGGTTTGTTGTTTATGAAACTGCCTTGGGTTTCCTTGAGGATAAGGCAACCTTTTGGGTGCTTTCCTTCTTTCCAATTTAGGATATAAAGCATACACTCAATATTTTCACAAGTGTGACATAACAAGGTAACATCTCTTAGGATTTTCATATTGGTAGATGTCACATCCACCATCAGCATCTGATTCAAACTTCACAACCTCCTCTATAGTAGTAGCTTTTCTCTTACCCCTTTGGTGGGCATGTTCATCTTCCTTCATTCTCCTATGATCATGATCACTACTTTGCTATTTAGATGCCTTTATTATTTTTAGAGCTATTTGAAACTTTTCTTCCAAAGTCCCACATTTTATCTAACTTAGCCAAAATTTCAAAAATAGATTTCTAAATTGGAAAGGTCTTTCATTGCATCACCTCATCAAGTGATATCTCTTTCTCATTGTCAACAAATCAAACTTTCCTTTTTCTGATGGAAGGATCCCAGTTGTACTCCTCCACACTTTCTTTTTTTCTAAGCTCTCCTTCTTTACCAACCTACTCAATGAGCCTTTGGATTTGATGGACTCTAAGTTTTGACAGTCTCCCTTGGGCATAACCCCCAAGAATTCTTCTTGTTTTTGATCAAATCCCATCTATGATATGGAAAAGTTGCATGCTTTTAGAATAACCATGTCTAAGACATCTGTGCAAAAGAGAATAGTACCTACTCATGGCTACGTCCAAGGGTTCATGCATTCCTTGTCTCCAACCTCAGATCTATTTTATCAAGTTGGACACTTGAGAGTATGTCTAATATTTATCATTGAATAGCTCAAGCATCATACTCCATCTGTGGAATAATTCCAACCCCAAGGACTAGTACCAACTTTCTACTTCTTTTATGAGTGTCCTAGGGAATAGCTTAAGTTTTTGCCAGCTATTCTTTATGTTCTATAAGGCACAAAAATTTTGAAAGGCTTTGTAGATAGTTCAACAAATCTAAGTTTAACCCCTCTTCAAATTTGAGAATGTTGTTCATATCCAACCACTTTATTCGACTATCTTTCACATGCCTCATTGGCATTTTTACTACCTCTACGATGTTCAACATGTTTTGAGTTGCAAGCAAAGGCTCATCATAGTCATGGCCTCTATGATGGCCATGATTCCTATGATGCCCTCTGCTATCCCTTCTATCATGATGCTAGGCCTTTCTTGAATGTCCATGCCCTTGATCTTGATCATTCTAGTAGGCTCTACTGTCACAATCATCTTTGTCTTACTAGTCACCTCCATCATGGTCACATCCCTTACAACTTTGGTTAAAGATATAGGAGGAAGAAGAGGATGACGAAAGTGAAGAGGAAGGAGGACTAGAACTATGATGACTACCACCCCTCTTTGGTGGTCATGGCCACAATCATCATTGTGATGTCTATCCCTGTCCCTGCCATGACTCCCATCTTTGGATCCCCCATGATCACAGGATCACCTAAACTAAGACTATTTACAATGGACTATAAATTCTGGTTCTATCCCTCTTCATCAAAACCAAGGGGAGCATAGTTAGTGAAATGAGAACCCCCAAAGAAAGGATCTTCACTGTCTTTTTGTCCTAGCAAGAACAAGAAGTTATTGAACTATTTTCCCTTCACAGCTTTATAGTGCTTCTTCTTCTACCAATCAATTTTACATTTTGCCTTAGTGGGATGATAATCCCTAGAGTCATGATCTTACACAACGTATTCTACATGAAGCTTTGGATGTCCAAACTCATAAAAGTTTATTAGATCATCACAGGAACTAATTAATTGAGTGGGGGTGGTAACACAATGTTGCCCTCCATGTCTCTCCACCGCATTTGATCATTCTAATGTAGGATGAAGGTGAAATTGGTCACATATTCATTAAGATGAGTATATACAATTCAACATTACTAGGACATTGGTTGGTTTGATCATTCATTCCTTGGATTGAATGTGTGCTTAAATTTTTATGGAGAATCATCCCTATGAGAAGAAGACATTTTGGATCAAAAGAAATTTTAATAGTGTGCTTTTTACAATTGTTAGTAGTGTTGGAATGATTATGACTTTAAGGTTTGATCCAACGATGTTGAATGATTTTTCACTGAGTCCTACATAACATAAGAACCTAGCTAAAGTCCTTGGCAACAATGATAATGATGAGTAGCGAGTATACCCTATGTCCAACCATATGAATCACTAACATTCATAACTAATTTGGTTGAATTCCAATGACTTTAGGTTCCTAAGTACACTAACTCTAGGAGGTGAATCTAATCATGGAAACCATTATCTTCCCAATCACACTTGTAAAGTATAGGTGTATAATTAATTGTAACTAAGTCATATGATTTTTATCATTTTATCTTTTATGAATTAAGTTGGATTGAGTTTGGCTTCAACGATCGATACCACACTTTGGCTCTATCAATTAATGTCCTAGGAAAGAGCTTAAGCTTTGCCATCCATTTTCAATGTTGTACATGACATAGGCATCATGGAAGGATTTTATATGATGTTATGGATCAGAGTAGTAGCCTACTAAAAACTTAGTGATATTATTCATATCAAACCTAGATAGGTGACTCTCCTTGCGATGCCTGTGGGATATCTTAACTGCCTCTATGATCTACATCAGGTTCTTAGTGGGGAACAAGGGTTCATCATCATCATACATGTTGTGATGAAAATTTCTATTTCTATTTATTTGATTGTGATGATCTTGTCTATGTTCATTGTAATGTCTTTAATTTTTTCCTTGGGTCCAATTTCTATCTTTATCTTGACCCCGTAGTGCAGCTCTATCTATATACCTATGTTCATCTTTGTCAGAACTAGATGTTGTAGAGGAAGAGGAAGATGAGAAGCTAGGAGAAGGTCTATATACCTATAGTTCTTCCTTTGGTCCTTTGATTTATCTTGTTTAAGTTTAGAGAAGGTCCTAGGCCTTGAGGTCTTCCTTGTCCTAGGACTTTCTCCATCTCCTCTAAGATTTTCTACACCAATTGAATGTAGTCTTTGAGTGTAGTAAGGATCTAAATGAGCATAGGAAATCCTTGTTTGAGGTTGTTCACTCCAATTTTCTTCAGTATATATCATGTCATTTCTCCTACGAGTGTTCTCATCATACAATGCATTATTGGCCTTATGTGAAGAAGAAATGGTTTTGTCTAATAATGTGTGTGAATTAAAATATTAATGTTTTCTAAAGATAAATCATTAATACTTTATAGTGTTCATTTGTGATACAACTAATCTAGATAACTAGCATCATCCCTAGCAATGATGCTAATGATGAGCAGTGAAGGGTATCCCTATGCCTAACCATATGAATCACAAAGTTCTTACGTGTGGTCAAATTCCATGAAATTTATAGTTTCCAATGCACTCATCTTCTAGGAAGTGAACCTTGCCCTAAGGTCATTCATTGTCTTTCCAATTACACTTGTGAAGCATAATGGTATGGTTAAGAGTAATCGAGGCGTATAATTTTTGTCCTTTTGTGTTTTATGATTTTGGTGCCTGAAGAGAGAGATAGAGTAATTTAATAACTAATTTCATTTAACTAACTAACTAATCTTTAACTAATCCTAACATAAGCATCCAGCGCCACCTTTTGTACATGTCATGAACCCACATATCCACTACTAGGTTACCAAACGCTACACTACTGGGCACATCAAGCAATAATGCTACTAGGATTACCAAGCAAATATGTGTTACACTCAAAGTGGTCATACTGATATATTTAATCTATCTAGTTTATCTCGCTTAATTAGTTTAAATACTAAAAAACATTAAATAATTGTATGAAATCATTAAATGCATAAATAAATATCTAAACTATCCAGAATGCTGCAAGGTTTATCAAGAAGCTTATCTTTGTTACCGTACACACTGTTGTGCTCAAGTACAACAATGCTTAAATAAAGATCTATATACTTAATGACTCCTGCTATAGGCACTCAGGAGAAATATTCTAACTTTCAAATGTAAAAACTACAAGAGTTTGACTACTACTATGCAAAAACTGACTAAAAACTATATGCAAACTATGTGCCCAAGTGTTATATTTAGATATCAGATATCTGACATTACATCTTGATCCTTGATATTGAGTACCCAATATCGAGGCTCTAATATCGAAGCTAGCCAAATCATGACTCATCATACCTTCATGGTTGAATGAAAACTCGTTCTCAAGTTAAACAAAATGAGGAACAAGTTCCTTACAAAATATTGGGAATGTATGGGATTATTAACTAATATGAAAACTACTAACTAACTCTGAGTGCTGCATTACAAAATTTTATTTGAGTGGATGCATACAAAATGATAGAGTGACAAAAAGACTGAACAAACATTAAAGATTACAAAATTTGTAGTGGTCTTCAAAAATCTACCAAAGATGATTCTTCTTATTACTGCTAGTAGTGGTAGACTTCCAACCTTGATTGTTATGTTGATGCTTTTTTGGCTATGTAAAACATTCTTGAAGGATAGAAAGTAATTTTTTCTCATCATCCCATGGATTTAGCAAACATGTAAAGTTTTAGATGCTATCTTGTATGTGCTACGATTCGTCCATAGGCATATCCTCTGTTATCCCCCTCTTGGCTTCATTTTCATGCTTGGTAAAAGACATTCTTCCTTAGGCATTTCTTTTAGCATCACCTCTAGTCACCAAAGAATCAACATTAGTTTAGGTAAATTTTCCTTAATAATTAACCCTTTTTAGCTCCCTTGGTTTTTGTTTAAGCAGAAGGTGATGACAACATACTATGCCCAAGACTATACGGTAACTAAAATCATCAAGTTGTTCACATTATTTTGATCAATTACTATTAGTTACCATGATGTTCAAAAATAGGATGTTAGAAAAATTTCAAAGCAGACATCCCTAGCCCCCATGATTAATAAGCATAACTTTGGAAGCACATAAGTTTTCAAACAATTGAAACCAAAGGTCTAATTTAGAAGATGGCCAAGAAATATTAATGGATATGGAAATAGAAAAGTAGGAAAAATTAATGAAATGGATGAGAAGTAGTCCAAAAATCATGCATAACTTAGAGAAACTGTACCTAATGCTCTAGAAGATGTAAAGGTTAGTTCAGAGTCATGATTAACAAAAGTTATGCAAGTGGGTCCTCCTCAAAGTAGGCTCCTGCCATAATTTCATTACATAACCACTTCTATAGATGCCCATGGGCATCTGAGAAGTTAAATGTAGGTCATGCCTTAATTTCAAACAACACACAACTGTTGTGGTTAGGATGAAGCACTATACTACACAAAATTGAAAGGCTCATAATCGCATGCAACGGTAATGTAAGTAATGGGATGAGAAGGGATTGTAGAGTTTGGGATGTAAGGTACTTGACCATGTCCACAATAGGTTCTTATGAAAAATGTGACTAAAATGATCAACATACCCATCCATCCAAGTTTAGACCAAGTCCATACCATGAATAGTGACCTTGCATTAATGTGTTCCTTCCTGCCAACCACCATGAGTCCACAACCATCTTAAAGAACAATCATTACTCCAAAAATAGAAGAAAAGAGAAGAACGAAGGAAGGGCCTTAGTTAGAGGGGTGCCTTTAGGCATGGGTAACATGTCTTTCCAGCCCCCATAACTAGTGCTTGTAGCCCATTATTATGTCTAAGGGGTGCACTTTGAATTTCCATTATTTTTTTTCTCTTCTTTTTTTTATTTTTATTATTTTTTCTTTTTTTGGTTTTTTTTTATGAGAACCACACCATGCAAAGACAAAGCTTCCTTTTTATTGGTCAATGCTGGAGTGATTATACATTCCAAGAGGAGTCATAAACCACATGAAGAAAGTTAAGAAGAGAATCCAACAAGTCCCCTTGAGGTCACACCCTTTGCCATTTCCACTTAGTCATTCCCTCTTTCTTCAAGGTACAATGATCATTGATGAATTTTAGTTTCAAAAAAGAAGAACCAAATTATTTCCATGATAAAGACCTTTCATTCAAAGAACTGGAGGGATGGATGATGTGGCTCGCTGCTTTACACAATTACTTACCCAATCATCTCAATAGCATAGCACAAAAACCCAACACATAGCATTGACTTTTGCATCATGACTTAGCAATTTTATTAATAAAAACATGAAATACATTCAAAAAACATAAATAGAATGACTCAAGAAAAGAGAAAAATATAAAGAAAAGAAAAAAATATTAAGAAATGAAAAACATATGAAGAATCAGAAAATTCTAGAACTAATAAGCAAATCAGTTACTTCCATGCATCTTTGAAATAGTTTTATATTCTCATTTTCAAGCCACTAGGTATCTTCTAGTTTAGTGGCTACTACATAGACTAACGTTTTCTTACACACTTACTCCTGAACTTTATGGTGGATCGATATAAGGGTTGTGTTAATATTTTGAACTTTTGGCCCACAACTACATTCTTTATCATTATTGGTGATGCATGGATTCTTCTATCTCTCCACAATGATAGGTTTATCATTTATGTCTTGTGTTGGAGTGATAATGGATGTTAGCTTTTGTGTATGATTAGGAGACATCATTTTTGTAAGGAAGGTTGTTGCATCAGATTGGCCTTGTGCTGGTTTTGATGAGTTAGTAGGTCCATGAGTGTTGTGGTTACGTGTGGGAACCCTCCTAAAGAAAGAACATTTTCAAGATTTTGGTTGAGATCTACTAACGTTATCATTTCCATGTATGTTCATAGCACAAGTGGAATTCTCTCATTGATGTTGTGATGTTGAACCTTCTTGTGTTGTTGGAGGTGACATATTGTGAAGGTGAGTATGAGAATATTAAGGATATGATGCAGGGTGAGAGGTGTGAGGTGGTGTAAGATATTGCGGGATGATGATATTCAGGAGAGTGGTCATAGTGATTTGAGGTAGAGGAAGTAGAACTAGTTGGGGAAACAAGTTGTTGAACATAATTTCTATATGGGTTCGGCTGGCAATAAGAGTAGTGTTGGTTTGATAATGGCCTCTCCAACAACTGTGGGTTTTTCCACTATGGTTGATAATAGTTTTGAGGCTGATAAGAAGTCCCACTAGGATAGTATAGTTAATTGTAGGACTATCTAAAATTACCTTGTAAGGTAATTTCCTAGGCATTTGCTTTTGTATGAACTTTGGATTCAATGCAAAAGCCTCATACTCATGTAGATGTAGCATGACTGGGCAATAGCCCTTTGGATGATCATTGATGAATCATGTTTTATGTATGCTCTAATGTCAAGTATCTAATGTCAAAGCCTCAACGTTAGGTATTCGATGTCAAAGCCCAAGATGCAATGTTGGATATCTAATATCGTGTATGTTGGCCTATAAGTATAGTACTTGGGCTCACAATTTGTGAATAGTTTTTCATTAGTTTTGATAGTTTTGTCAATAGAGTAGGTGAATTCTTGTAGGTTTATTCTTTAATCTTAGAGAATAGTCAATGAGTACCCACAAAGTGCATCTAGGTCAGTTGTATGAAGTCTTATTCAAATGGAAATGTACCTAGACATATTCCATGAATGGCAAGAAGATCGAGATTGATTCTTAATTATGAAAACACTTTGACTTAGATTAGATTTACTTTCCATGCAATTTACTTTTCATGTACTTAGTTAATATTTACATTTTCATGTGTGTTAATTAATTAATCACATAAGTATGATCGCTTCAAGCATGTGTATAACTCTTGGTAATCCCAACAACGCTTAACGTTTGGTAACCCAATAGCATTATATGTGTTCAAGATGTGCACAGGAAGTGGGATCGAATACTTATGTTAGGATAGTTGATTATTAATTAGCAATTATATTAGTTGAATTGATTATAAATTGAGTTTCAACCTATTGTTAATCATAGAACAATAAAACATAAAATAATAAAAATCATATGTCTCACTCTAGACTAAACCATATGTGACAAAGCTACCACCAGTCCAAGTAGGAAGATAGCAAATTGTGATCAAGGCATAGTAATCTAGATGCCACAACTAGTCCCATCCATGGAATTTGACTGGATCGTGTGTGAATGCTTATGATTTGTATGGTTAGGCATAAGGGTACCTCACTACTCATCATCGACATCGTTCCTAGGGATGGTGCTAGTTATCTAGATTAGTTATATTGTACACGATCGCTGTAAATGTATTAATGATCTATCTTTAAGAAAACATTAATATTTTAAGTCAAACACATTATCAAACAAAACCATGTCTTTTTCACATGATCTATAATGCATCGTATGATGAGAACACTTGTAGGAGAAATGATAAGATATATACTGAAGAGAATTAGAGTGAACAACCTCATGTAGGAATTTCCTATGCCCATTTAGATCCTTACTACACTCAAAGACTATGTTCATCTAAGGTAGACAATCCTAGAGGATATGGAGAACATCCTAGAACAAGGAGGGCCTCAAGGCCTAGGACCTCCTCTAAACCTACACAAGATAAATTAACGATCCAAAGGGAACACTATAGGAGCCATGGTGATTCTCCTAGTTCCTCATCTTCCTCTTCCTCTTCAACATCTAGTTCTAATAAAGATGAACGTAGGTGTAGAGATAGAGCTCCACTATAGGGTCAAGACAAAGATAGAAATTGAACCCAATGGCAAAATCAAAGGCATCACCATGAGCATAGACAAGATCATCATAACCAAATAAAGAGAAATAGAAATTTTCATCACATGTTTGATGATGATGAACCCTTGTTGGCCACTAAGAGCCTGATGTAGATCATGGAGGCAGTTAAGATGCCTCATAGGAATCGTAGAGATAGTTGCTTACCCAGTCTTAATATAAACAATAACCCTAAATTTGTGGGAGGCTACAACTCAGATCCACAACATCATCTACAAGCCTTCCATGATGCCTGTGTCTCATCCAACATTGAAAGTGGGTGGTAAAAGCTTAGCTCCTTCCAAGGACACTAATTAATAGAGACGAAGTATGGTATAGATCACTAAAACCAAATTCAATCCAATGGTGGTCCACAATGTTGGAACTCTTCAACAAAAATACCAAACCTATGTGAGGATGTCCAAATTGAGGAGACAAATCCAATGATGGAGACAAGAATAACATGAACCCTTAGACATGGCCTTCAATAGATATTATTCTCTACTAAATAGATGCTGAGGCCATGGTTTCTTTGAGGAAAGGTAACTTTTCCACATCATCGATGGGCTTCATAATGAAACAAGGAAGATCCTTGGGATGTATGTCCTAGGTCAATTATATGAGCTATGAACCCATTAGATCCAAGAGTTGATCAAGCATGTGGCAAAAGAAGAAGGAGAGCTATGCAAATGGGAGAATGTAGAGGAAAATAACTGGGCCCAACTCTTCAAAAGAAAAGTGTGCATATTTATGATAAGGAAAAAGAGGCAGCTCTCAATGAGATGATTTTACAACCAACATTGTTAATACAAAATTTTATCAATGAGCTTGAAGCAAAGCTAGGCAAGATGTTAGAAGGATGAATGAGAAAGTTAAAACTTGCATAGAAACCATAGCGGAGAGGATGACACAAAGTAAATTAAGTGATCACAATAAAAGGAGGAAAAAGAACCAAGAAATAGCTAGGAACACTTTTCAACAAACAAGAAAAATGGTTGAAGAAAGTGAGGCTATATACTCAATCATAAACAAAGATAACGAATGTGACATTTGCATATATGACCATCCAAAGGGCCATTGCCTGATCTTGTTGCATCTACATAAGAGTTGGGTAGGGGCATTCAATCCATATTTTTTATAGAAGTACATGCCAAGGATATTTCCTCTTCCACGTAGTAATTTTAGACAACCCAAAAACCAATCATACTATCCTAGGGGGGACTTATTACCAGCCTCAACAATGGCATCAACTGTAGTGGCAACAACCATAGTCATGTGGGAGGCCACCACCAAACCAACCCCATCCTTCCTACCAACTAAACCCACATGGATATTTTGTTCAACACCCTATTTCACCAACTAGTTTTACTTCCTCTACTTCAAATCACTGCTACCACTCTCCCAAATATCATTATCTTGCAACATCTTAGACAAGATCACCACCTCACACCTCTCACCCTACATCATATCCTCAATATTCTCATACTCACCTCAACCATATGTCACCTCCAACAACATAGGAAGGTTTATCATCACAACATCAATGAGAGAATGCCATAAGTGTTGCAAACATACATGTAAATGATAATGCTAATAGATTTCAACCAAAGTCTTGGAAATGTCCTTTCTGGAGGAAAGGTTGTAAGCCAAACCAAAACACTCATAGACCAACTACATCACCTAAACCAACACAAGGCCAATCTAATGCAATAACCTTACTCACAAAAATGATGTCTTCTAATCATACGCAAAAGCCAACAACCATCACCATTCCAACACAAGACATAAATGATAAATCTATCATTGTGGAGAGACAGAAGAATCCATGCATCACCAATAATGATAAAGGGTGCAATTATGGGCTGAAATTTTGAAATATTAACACAACCCCTATACCAGCCCACCATAAATTTCAAGAGCAAGTGTGTGAGCAAAAGCCAGTATACATAATAGCCATTAAACCATAAGACACCTAGTGGCTTGAAAATGAGAATATAAAAATGTCTCAAAGATGCATAGAAGTAACTGATTTGCTTATCACTTTTGGAATTTTCTGATTCTTCATATGTTTTCAATTTCTTAATATTTTTATTTTCTTTATAATTTTTCTCTTTTCTTAATTCATTCTCTTTATGTTTTATGAATGTATTTTATGTTTTTCTTAATAAAATTGCCAAGTCATGATGCAGAAGTCAACACTATGAGTTGGGTTTTTTTCTGCTATGCTATCAAGATGATTGGGTAAGTAATTGTGTAAAGCAATGAGACCACCTCATCCATCCCTCCAATTCTCTGAATAAAAGGTCTTTTTCATGGAAATAATTTGGTTTTTCTTTTATGAAACTAAAATTAATCAATGATCATTATACCTTGAAGAAAGAGGAAATAGCCAAGTGGAAATGACAAAGGGTGTGACCTCAAGAGGACTTGTTGGATTTTCTTCTTGACTTCCTTCATGTGGTTTATGACTCCTCAAGGAGCATATCATCACTCCTTCATCAACTAATAAATAGGAAGCTATGTCTTCGCATGGTGTGGTTTCCATTTGAAAAGAAAAAAATAAAAAATAAAAAAACAACAAAAAATTATAAAATAATAATGGAAATTCAAAGCACATCCCGTAGACATAATAATGGGCTACAAGCACTAGTTATGAGGCTAGAAAGACATGTTATCCATACCTGAAGGCACCCCTCTAACTAAGGCCCTTTTTTCCTTCTTCTCTTTTCTTCTCTTTTTGGAGTGATGATTGTTCTTTGAGGTGGTTGCGGACTCATGGTGGTTTGCATGAAGGAACACATTAATGCAAGGTCACTGTTCATGGTATGGACTTGGTTTGAACTTGGATGGATAGGTATGTTGATCATTTTAATCACACTTATCACAAGAACCTATTGTGGACATGGTCAAAGTACCTTACATCCCAATCTCTGCAATCCCTTCTCATTTCATTATTCACCTCACTACTGCATGCAATTATGAGCCTTTTGGTTTTTTGTAGTATAGCACAACATCCTAACCATGGTAGTTGTATGTTGTTTGGAATAAAGGCATGGTCTACATTTAACTTCTCAAGTGCCCACGGACATCTATAGAAGTGGTGATGCAAGGGCATTATGGCAAGAGCCTACTTTGGGGAGTATCTACTTGCATAACTTTTGTTGATCATAGCTTTGAACTAACCTTCACATCTTCCAAAACATCACTAACAATTTCTCTAAATTTATGCATGATTTTGGGACTACTTCTCATCTATTTCATTAATTTTTCCTACTTTTCTACTTCCATATCCATTAATATTTCTTGGCAATCTTCTAAATTAGACCTTTAGTTTCAATTATTCAAAAACCTATGTGCTTCTAGAGTTATGCTTATTAGTCATGGGAGCTAGGGATGCCTACTTTAAAATTTTTGAAATTTTTCCAATATCCTATTTTTTAACATCATGGTAACTAAAAGTATTTGATCAAAATAATGTGAACTAATGATTTTAGTTACCTCATAACCTTGAGCATAGTATGTTATAATCACATTGTGCTTAAATGAAAAACTAAGGGATCCAAAAAGGGTTAATTATTAAGGAAAATTTACTAAAACTAATGTTGATCCTTTGGTCACTACAAGTGATGCCAAAAGAAACATCTAAGGAAGAAGGTCTTTTGCTAGGCATGAAAACAAAGCCAAGAGAGGGACAATGGATGATATGATCATGGATACATCATAGCACATACAAGATAGCAACTCAAGCTTCACATGTTTGCTAGATCCATGGGAAGATAAGAAGAAATTTTAGTCCACCCTTCAAGAATGTTCTGCATAACCAAAGATGCATCGACATAACAATCAAGATTAAAACTTTGCCACCACTAGCGACAATAAGAAGAATCATCTTCAATGAATTCTTGAAGACCTCTATAAATTTTGTAATCTTCAAAGCTTGTCTAGTCTTTTTATCACTCTATCATTTTGTATACATCCACTTGAATAAAATTTTATAATGTAGCACTCAGAGTCTATCTATTCTATCTAGTTAGCATGTATGTCAGTCAATAATCTCATACCTATCCAATGTTTTGTAAGAAACTTGTTCCTCCTCTTTTGCACTCAAGGATGAGTTTTCATTCAATTGTGGAGGTATGACAAATCATGTTTTTTGTATGCTTCAACATTGGGTATCCAATGTTAGGTATCTGATGTTAGAGCCTAGGATGCGATGTTGAATATCCAATATCATGGGATATATGCTTGCCTATTGATGGGACATGATATTGCATGGGCAGTGATATCATGTCCACCGTGATATCGCATCCCCCGCGATATCGCGTACGTGATATCGCGTCTTCCCTTATGATATCGCGTACGCGATATCGCAATGCATCGTCAAATCTATAAATAAGAGGTGGCTCTCCCTTGTTTCTCAATCTAGGCCTAGACCGTAGCAAAACTCTAGTAGTTTTACCTCTCCAGAGATAGAATAATTTCCATGTGCCTGCAGTAGGAGCTCCAAACTAAACGGATCTTTATTCAAGCAAATATTGTACCTAGACACAAGTTTGTGTATGGAAATAAAAACAAACTTCTTGGATAAACCTTGCAATGCATGGACTAAGCTAAATAGGATTTTATTTATTGTTATTTATTTTTTATCATTTAATGCTTTATTAGTCGATTAAATATTTCTCAACCCTTCTCCCGTAGTTAAGTGCATTCAGTACGATTGCTTCGAGCACGTGCGTTACGCTTGGTGATCCCAGCAAAGAATAGCGTTTGGTAACTAAGGTTGCATTGGTTCAAGGTGTGAACAATAAGTGGGAATGGATGCTGATGCTAGGTTAATTAAGGCTTAGTTAGTTAGTTAAAGTTAGTTAATTAGTCTCTTCACCCTTCACCACAGTAGCATAGGAGATAAAATAGAAAAGATATAAAAATCATATACCTCAGACTTAATTAACCATACAACCATGACAAATACAAGTAAGTCTAGGAAGACAATGAATGATTAACCTTAAGTGTTCCATAAGGCGTGTAGGCACTTAGTCTACGGAGTTTGATCGGATCGCATGTGTAACGCTCGTATTCATATGGTTGAGTGTAGGGGTACCTCGCCACTCATCATAGGCGCCGTTGCCGGGGACTAAGTGTTTGTGCGCTAAGTAGAACATAGGAAATTATCCACATCGTTGGGAACCTAAATGAACCCTTAGGGTTAATTAAAAAAAATTATATAATGGTTAATCAGCACACCGAATAAGATACAATGTCTTCTTCTTCTAACAAAAGCACTTCACCGCCTAGGGATCATACAAGAAACAGTCGACAGTCTAAAACACATAACCAAAATCCTCCAATTCCTCAACAGTATCGGGTGGTATATACTCATCATGATGAGTATCTACCCAATTTTACTTTTATCCTCCATCAAGATGAACAACTGTGTTGGAGAGACTTGCAAGGTAGCATAGTGTTACCTCCAGATCGGGCAATCCCTAACATGCTTCTTCGTGCTCTAGCACAAATAGGCATGACACAACTATACGCTGAATACGTTGTAGAAGATTTTGACATAAGGGATTACCATCCCACAGTAGCACAATGTTTAAGGGACTCAAGGTAGGAGAGCCACCATACATTGTTGAAGGACAAAGAGGTCCTACATGTCCTAAGTGAAATTGGAGATGGCGAACCACTTATAACAGGGTCTCCATCAAATGATGTTCCCCCTCCTAACGATAGTGAGGAGGTGGGGTATCAGAACCTATGCTCCACAATACACAACCCTAGTTTTGATCCCCATGAATGCCAACTGTTCACTGAGGAAACAAAAACACATGACAAGGATGGGCATTCTAATCGTCATCACAATCGAGGCAGGGAACACCAAAGAGAAGGCAGGAGACATCGTCATGGCGATGGCTCTCCTTCTTCTTCCCCTTCATCACATCATTCACCCTCTCCTTCCACATCAGGGTGCAGTCATCAAGAGCATAACAGTGAGGATAAGGGTAAGCGAAATGAGAGACCTCGATGAGAGAGTCGAGAGAGAGGATGAGGGTAGTCTAGAGAGTCTAGGCATGAAAGAAGGGAAAGTAGGGAACAACATAGGCATCATAGGCATCATGAGAGAGATGATCATGATGAACCCCTACTTGTCACCCGAAGTATGTTAGATATTACGGAGGCAGTGAGAATACCTACAAGGCATCAAAAGGATAGTCATATCAAGAGACTAGATATGAACAACATCCCACACTTCGAAGGGGGATATAACGTTGATCTGAAAAATCATTTACAAGCATTTCATGATGCCTGCGCCTTGCAAAATATTGAAAATGAGTGGAAAAAATTAAAGTTATTTCCTAGAACACTCATAAAAGAAGCAGAGAGTTGGTACCAGTCCTTAGAACCAGAAACCATTAGGAGGTGGAGTACGATGTTAGAACTCTTCAACGATAAATGCCAAACGTACTCCAGAGTGTCTAACTTGCATAAGTAGATCCAAGGATGGAAGCAGGGTACTCACGAACCCTTGAATGCTACCATGGGCTGATATTATGCATTGCTACATCATTGCCCGGGCCATGGTTAGGCACAATGGGATCAACTCCGCCACCTTGTAGATGGGCTAAGACATGAAACCAGAAGAACCCTTGGGACTTATGCCTAAGGGAGATTATCTGAACTTAGATCCCATGAAATTCATCAATTGTTGGAGCAAGTAGCTAAAGAAGAAGGTGAGCTACAAAAAAGAGAAAGCGTGGAAGAATATAAGCACGATCCTTCCCTCCGAAAGAAGGGAGTGAGATTCTGCGATGAAGAGGATGAGTCACCACTCGAAGAGTTGGTGAATAGAAAAACCTTGCCGTTTCAAAAGCTAACAATGGAAGTATCGGCTAAGGTAGATGAAATATGGAGCTCCTTAGATGGTAAAATTGAAACAATCCTAAAGATTGTAGAGGAATCTAAGGAGGAACGAAGTAGTGACAAGGACAAGAAAAAGCGGAGAGATTCAGGCCATGCATGTGACAAGGGTAAGAGAAAAATGAATATCGTTGATGAGGTTGTGGATTCAAATATAGACAATGACGATGGATGTGAGATCTGCCAATATGACCATCCTAATGGATGTTGCCCAATAATCTCACAACTACAAGAGTCTAGGGTGTATGCACTCAACCCGAGACTTAACAGACAGTAGGCACCCCAAAGGTTACCTTATCTCCAAGGTAACCCAAGGCAGTTCCACCAATGGTTAACATATTATCCAAGTGGAACTCTGCCACAACCTATCGAGCAACACTAGCAATGGCAACACCAACAGTCATGGGGGATGCCACCACCTAGGCAACAATACCATTACTGGCAACCAGATCCTTATGGCTACTACGTGCAGTAACCGATTTCTCCAAGTGACTCCATGGATCACACAACTCCACAACATCACTACCAAGTTCGGGAGTATTTTAGAAGGACTCCTTCTCCTCCGTAAGATGCTCCACATCCATACCATCCTCCAAATCCATCCACCTCTCTCACACCGTTAGTTCCAATACCACCCGCTCCAACAATGCAAGGGGAACTCCCCACTCAACCGCAGCAACGTAATGCTACAAGAGCTATAAACCTTCAACCTGCTGCTGGTTTTGACAACCGCAAGAAGAGAAGACATTTCTTTAGAACCAAAAGCCCAGACAAGCTCTCACAACCACAAGCGATTGATTCTGTGTACACTCCTCCAACATACAAGGCTTCTTAGCTTCCTTCAAACCAATACCAGAGCTCAACACATATGGTTATGTTAACACATACTGTAATCGACTAGATCAAGGTGGGCCACCTTCCCAGGAAACTCTCCGATCCTAGAAGTCCCTTAATCTACCTCCAAGTCACCAAGAATGAACCTCATAAGGCTCTTCTTGACTCAGGTTCCAGAGTCAACTTAATCTCACGAGAGATGTATAAAGCCTGAAACCTACCTCCACTAAAGAAGACCAACATTCAATTAGAGCTGGCTAACCAGTCCATCACCATTCCCTTAGGATTTGTAGAGGACATCGTTACCACTATGTGTGGTTGGTCATACCCAACTAATTTCCTGGTGATCCACGTAAACAATGACAAAGGGGACTTTCCAATTATAATGGGAAGGGCATGGCTAAGTACAATAGACGCATGCCTAGGAATCTGTGATCTTTCCTTGGAAATATCTAAGGTGAACATTTATGGAAAGATCGAGAAGAAGAAAGTTCCATGCATCACATATAGTGACTCATCGGGTGATGACATGGAGGAATGCTTAGCATCTCCAACATGCAACTGGTGTGCACAAGAAAATCAGATACAAAGGTTCCTGTATGTAGCAACCACACAACCAAAAAACACCCCATGGTTGACAGCTAATCGAAAGAGCAACTAACCAACATGCATGAAACGAACTAGGGGAACAACTCATGCCCATAACGAAAGCATAGATACATTGGAATATGATTGTCGCCAACTTCCACCCCTTAATCTAAGAACATCAATCGGGAGAAGTTGGACACTTTTAAGAAATTTAAATAAGCGTTCATTATTTCGGATCTCTCCCTTTCCATTCAGTCATGGGGAAGATGGCCACCTTTGCTAATCATTTGGGGCCCTCATTTCTTTTTAAGTTTTTGTTTTACAAGTTTTTTTTTACACGTTTTTGTTTTACACATTTTTTTTTTACAAATTTCTTTAACTTTTCTTGTTTTTTTTTTACAACATCGTTATACTTTTTTAGTTCTTTTTGTGTGTGTGTGTGATATCCATCTTGTCAAGTTTGTCATTCAATAAGTGTTCTTAATGATGGTATGAACTATTTTTCTATTGGTTGCTAATGTTTGATTTTTACCTTTAAGTTATTATGTTGATACTAAGGTATGGTTCTTTTGATATAGCAGGCAATGAGTTCACTTCATCCATACATCCACAAATTTCTATGGTCTCTCTTGGCTTGGAAATGTACAGTCCTTTTCAAAATAAGAACTATAACGAATTGGTGACTGGGCATTTCTCAAACTAAGGAAGGACTCAAGGATTGAAAAGGGTGTGACTTCAAGAGAACTTGATGCATTTGTGTTGGCCATTCTCTTGGGTGCTTGAATGTGTTCTTCTTGAGTTTTCTTCCCGTTTCAACATTACCCAATTATCGGGAAGCTGAGTTAATGAAAATAACAAAGTCTTTGCATGGTGTGGTTCTCACGTATAAACACATAAAACAAAACAAAAAGAAGAAAAAAAGTGAGAATTCAAAGCACACCCCTTAGATGAAATAACCATTTGGGCTACAAGCACTGGTTATGGAACTAAAATAAAAATGTTCCCTCTAAATACAACCCTTCTCGCTCCCCATTCTCTCCTCCTTCTTTTCGTCAGAATGGTGGTAGCTCTTTAGGAAGGCATTCTTATTACTTCAATGAGATGGATTGGCCGAATGCATTAATGTGAAGTCACTGGATGTGGTTTGTTTCAGGCTGAACTTAGAATGGGATCTACTAAGTTACATTAACCATGAAATACACAAGGGGCTATACACCACCTTGTTCTTGAGACTCCATTCCATTCTCTTCTCTCCATCCTTCTCTCCATTGTTCACCTCATTGCCGGTTGTATCATTAGTGTATATTTTGGTTGATGCATTGTTTTCTTCTTAGTAAATTCTTGTGGTTAAAACTTTAACTCTTGTTCCAAATGACATTCCTAGAGCCTATGGACTCTTCGAATGTGGGTTTGTTAGGGCATTAAGGACATGAGCCTGCTTTGGGAAGGACCCACTGACATTCCTATTTGGTGCACCAATTAAATTTTCTCCCCCAACATTTTTGCAATCTATTTTATTTTGTTCATTTCCATCTTGACATCCATTTCATCGACGTTATAGTTGTCTCTTATTCTCCATCTTTCTTGTTATTTTTCTTTCTCCATTCTATCGCTACTAGAGGTTTGCTCTTAGTCATGGGGGTCCGAACCCAAATTTTTTCGATTTTCTCCTAACCCCTACACTTTCGGTAGCCACTATGATATCTCCAGATCCATATCAGCCATACCACAACTTAGCCAATGGACCTTTCACCAAAGCAAGGTATCAATTGCATTATGATTCATTTACCCTTGCTAATATAAGACTGTGTTGTGTGTGTAGATGGCAATCATACAACAATGGATTGGATCTGGAGGGAACACATGGAATGCAGCAGTGTTGAAAGCAACTATGCAAGGAACGAGATGGATAGTGCGCTTACGGATGGACAACGAAAGGCACAATCTTGATGTTGGCAGCAGCAAAACTTCTTTCTCTCTCTCTCTTTCTCAGCTGCCAAATACGGCCTGATGTCAAATGTATAAGGTGTTCACTCTTGTTGTTGTGAACACCAATTTTGTCTTGTCTTATAATGATGATCCGTTCACATGTCATCCCATTAGTTTCATTTTGAGTCAATAATCCCATACCATCCCAATATTTTGTAAGGAACTCGAGGATGAGTTTTTATTCAGTCATGGGCGTATGATGGGACGTGATATCGCATCCGCTGTGATATCGCATCCCCCGCGATATCACGTATGCAATATCACAGTGCATCATCAAATCTATAAATAAGAGGTGGCTCTCCCTTGTTTCTCAATCTAGGCCTAGACTGTAGCGAAACTTTGGCAGGCTTACCTCTCCAGAGATAGAATAATTTCCATGTGCTCGCAATAGGAGCTCCAAAGTGAACAGATCTTTATTCGAGCAAATATTGTACCTGAACACAAGTTTGTGTACGGAAATAAAGACGAACTTCTTGGATAAACCTTGCAGTGCATGGACTAAGCTAAATAGGATTTTATTTATTGTTATTTATTTTTTATCATTTAATGTTTTATTAGTTGATTAAATCTTTCTCAACCCTTCTCTCGTAGTTAAGTGCATTCAGTATGACCGCTTCGAGCACATGTGTTATGCTTGGTGATCCTAGCAATGAATAGCGTTTGGTAACCAAGGTTGCATTGGTTCAGGGTGTGAACGGTAAGTGGGAATGGATGTTGATGCTAGGTTAATTAAGGCTTGGTTAGTTAGTTAAAGTTAGTTAATTAGTCTCTTCACCCCTCACTGCACTAGCATAGGAGATAAAACAAAAAATATATAAAAATCATATACCTCAAACTTAATTAACCATACAACCATGACAAATAAAAGTCTGGGAAGATAACGAATGATTAACCTTAAGTGTTCCATAAGGTGTGTAGGCACTTAGTGTGCGGAGTTCAACCGGATCGCGCATGTAACGCTCGTATTTGTATGGTTGAGTTTAGAGGTACCTTGCCACTCATCACATATAAATATAGCACCTGGGCTCATGATTTAGAAATAGTTTTTCATAGTTTTGTCAATAGAGTAGTTGAATTCCTATAGTTTTATTTCATAATCTTAGAGAATAGGTAGTGAATGCCCACAAAGTGGATCTAAGTTAGTTGTACAAAGTCTTATTTGAGTGGCAATGTACCTGGACATATTACATGAATGGCAATAAGATCGAGATTGATTCTTATTCATTGCAGCATTTTGACTTAGATTAAATTTACTTTCCATGCAATTTACTTTTCATGTACTTAGTTAATATTTACATTTTCATGCATGTTAATTAATTAAGCACATAAGTACAATTGCTTCAAGCCTGCATATGACTCTTGGTAATCCCAGCAACACTTAATGTTTGGTAACCTAGCAACATTATATGTGTTTAGGATGTGCACGAGAAGTGGGATCGGATACTTATGTTAGGGTAGTTGATTATTAATTAGTAATTAGATTAGTTGAATTAATTATAAATTGAGTTTTAACCTATTGTTAATTGTAGAACAATAAAATATAAAATAATAAAAATCATATTTCTCACTCTAGACTAAACCATACATGATAAAGCTATCAGTAGTCCAAGTGGGAAGATAGTGAACTACGATCAAGGCATAGCAATCTAGATGCCACAACTAATCCCATCCAAAAAATTTGACCAGATCATGTGTGAACACTTGTGATTCGTATGGTTGGACATAGGGGTACCTTGCCACTCATCAGTCATATAGGAAAATGTTACATCCATCATCCTCTTCAGTGGTTGGGTCTATAGCCTCTTCTTCTATGGTTATTTTTCCTTTTTGCCAATCAGTGTTCCTAGCTGTTTCTTGGTTCTTTTTCCTCCTTTTTTTGTGATCACTTGATTTATTTTATGTTACTCTCTCCTCTATGGTTTCTTAGAAAGTTATAAATTTCTTATTTATCCATTCCAACATCTCACTTAGCTTTGCTTTAAGATCATTGATAAAATTTTGTTTTGACAAGGTTTGCTATAAAATCACCTCATTGAGAGCTACCTTTTTCTCCTTACCATAGATATGGGCCTTCTCCTTTTGAAGAGTTAGGTCCAAGTGAGATTTCTCAACATTCTCCCATTTGCATAGCTCTCCTTCTTCTTTCGCCACATGCTCGATTAACTCTTGGACCTGATGGGTTCGTAGCTCGTATAATTGACCTAGAGCATACATCCCAAGGGTCTCCCTTATTTCATTACAAAGCCCATCAATGATTTGGAAGAGCTACTTTTCCTTAGAGAAACCATGGCCTGGGCATTGATTCAGTAGAGAATAATATCTGTCTAAGGCCATGTCCAAGGGTTCACATTGTTCTTGTCTCCATCCCTAGATTTATCTCCTGAGGTTGGACACCCTCACATAGGTTTGGTATTTCTTGTTGAAAAGTTCCAACAATTTGGACCACTATTGGATTGAGTTTGGCTTCAACGATCAATACCACACTTCGACTCTATCGATTAATGTCCTAGGAAAGAGCTTAATCTTTTTCCATCCATTTTCAATGTTGTACGAGACACAGGCATCATGGAAGGATTATATATGATGTTGTGGATCCAAGTCATAGCCTCCTACAAGTTTACAAGTATTATTCATATCAAACCTAGGTAGGTGACTCTCCCTGTGATGCCTGTGGGGTATCTTAACTACCTCCATGATATGCATTAGGCTCTTAGTGGCCAATAAGGGTTCATTGTCATCAGACATGTTGTGATGAAAATTTCTATTTCTATTTGTTTGATTGTGATGATATTATCTATGTTCATTGTGATGTCTTTGATTTTTTCCTTGGGTCTAATTTCTATCTTTATCTTGGCCCTGTAGTGAAGCCCTATCTCTATACCTACGTTCATCTTTGTCAACACTAAACATTGAAGAGGAAGAGGAAGATGAGGAACTGGGAGAATTGCTATGGCTCCTATAGTTCTCCCTTTGGTCCTTTGATTTATCTTCTCTAGGTTTAGAGGAGGTCCTAGGCTTTGAGGTCCTCCATCCATGGATTATGATCTAGCCACGTGCAGACACTTGTGACTTTTATGGTAGAGTGTTGGGATACCTCCACCGCTCATCATCTTTTGAGTTAATCCTTAAAACATTAACAAAGAGGAGCCAATGAAACACCTCAATGAAAATTTAATTGTAATCAAGAAATCCTTGTAGCCAAATTTTATCATGTACTTTTGATCAAATTCAAGAGCAAAGATAAATGCCTTGATTTCCATTGTAAAAATTTACTTTGTAACCTTGTTTTTCCAAAATGCTAGAGCATTCTTATTTTGTAAAGTGTAATTCATGGTATGGAGCATTTAAAATGTTATAAATTATGCCAAAATAGTGAAATAAGCCCCATGACGTCAAAAATGATTGCATTATCAATGTAATTTCTCAAAAACTTTGTGATAAAAAAAGCTACACTTTTTGACCATAATAAGTATCAAAAACACTATGTAAATGCCTGAGAAACTTGCATGAACAATGTTAACATAATAATAGCAAACTTTATCCTATTTAAACATGAATTGACATCATTTGAAGGACTTTTGGATCATTTTAAGACTTCTCTAAACTAGCGACTTTTGGAGCATAGTAAGATCTAAGAGCCTAAAACCTTTCCCCAACATAGATCATTAGAGACATCAAAAACTTGTTGCAATTATTGTTGACATTTGAGAGCAAATCAAGAAAACTAGATGTGTTTGGGACACCTGTGAGACACACTCTACCTACCAACACGCCAGGACTCTACCATTATTGTAGAGATTTGTGGGATATTCACATTTCTGTATTTTTTCTTATCTGTATTCTCTACACCTTGTACTCTTCCAAAATTAATACAAATTTTTGCAATTGTTTTAGCTACATTTTCTATTCTTTTCCCTATCATTTCTTGGTTTGCTTCCAAATCTAATGTTGGATCCATCATTTGCTTATTTTCTCATTCGTTTTCACTCATTTCATTCAATAATAGACTCGTAAGTCCTTAGGTAATCGACAAGACTACCTAAGGCAACTTAGATCCTTATTGAGGCCCATGGATCTTGAGGTTAAAACTATTTCAAGTGAATATATTCAATTTCTAGCTCAAATTTTTCTATCGCTACAAAAGGCTTATTGACTAGGTACCCAAGGAGGAAGGAGAATTGAAAAAGAGAAATAGCATAGGTGATAAGTGGCGAGATACCCCTACACTCAACCATACGAAACGAGCATCGCACGCATGAT
>MNCI01026083.1:0-22906 GCA_015680685.1 Gnetum montanum
GGTGATGTTGATATAGAAGAGCTAATTGAGCATTTGGAAATAGTGATCAAAGATAATGAGAAGTTAAACAAAGTATTAAAAGTGAAGAAATGAAAAATCAAGAGCTATAAGATGAATCTCAAATCCATTGAATAAGAAAATTTAAAGCTAAAGGAGGAAGTTATTTTTCAAAGAAAGGTATGAAAGGTAAAGCTACTCAAGCTATATCTAATTTATTTAGTAGGTTTACATTTAGCTTAGAACACCTTAAAGATATCATCAATAATAGATGATTAAGCGATAACAATTGGGATCTTGGCTACAAGTCTAGTCTCTTCACAAAGTCATCTTTAATCATAACATTATCTTAGAATATAAAAGCTCAATCATAGTCTACACAATCAAAAATCTTAACTTCATTCCATTCTAGGCTACTTCCATAGTTAGATCTAGGGATCAATGTCTATTGTTGTAATCTATAGCAATTGGTGGATTATATTCTATTTATCATGCTTAAGAGGTATCAAGTTTCTCAATAAGAAGCTTGGCTCTGTATGAACTTGAGTAGTTATGTACCTTCTCATTTTCATTAGAAAGCTTAATTATTTAATTTTACATCATCTTAGGGTATAATGTGGAAGATGGATGCAATTTTGAGAACAATACACATGTAGCATCACATTTTCCTTATATGTTCTTGGAAACTAAACATCTTCTCATTTTCATTAACAATCTTCATTATTTAAGTTCACATCATCTTAGTATATAATGTGAAAGAGGAATGTGATTTTGAGAAGAACACACATGTAGAACCACATTTTCCTTATGTGTTCTCTCAAACTAAATATTTGAGACAAAAATATAAATATTGGAACAAAAATCTATGTTTCGTTCTTGTTATATTTAGTGTTAGTCAATTACTTTGTTAAGTGGATATTTAATTTTCATTATATAAATGTAATTCTTATTTAATAAATCCCATAGGTCTTTAGATTTAATAAAAACTTAATTTCAATTCCATATGCTTGGTAATTGTCTAGATTCATGAACCTATAATTTTGGAATAGACAACAAGGCTAATAATATTAGCTACTAGATAGGTAATTAAAAAATATGTCTAGGTTTACCAACCCTTGCATTAGCTTGAAAGAAAACATATGTATAAAATGAGATGAAAGGTAGTAATGAAATTAACTACCTAAGCATTTATCTTAATTTGGTAAGGGCTTAAGATTTACTTTTATTTTTTCACCTTTTTGATAACTTTCAATATGGTTGGTTTTGTTTTGTTGCACTAATCCTTTGTGCTAATCTTTCTTTCTAGTCATAGAACCTATTATTGTTAATAAGCCCTAATAGTATTAGAGTTTGCATGATTCAATACTAGTAATGAAGGGTACCCGTATACAAAGGATAGTTTCATTGTTGGTTTGCAATGACTTATTGTAGATAGTGTATGATGAATTATTGTATAGTGGATATACGAGGGTTTATTGTAGATATTTTGCAATAATTTGTTACAAATGAGGGTTTTATGTTGATAATCATGAGGTGAGATATGATTGTTGATAAAGTTAATTCTTGTTATAAAGTAATATTGTACCTACAATATCATAGCAACGATGTTGTAGATATGATGTTGTAATCCATGGTACGTCATCATTGATGCAGTGTCTTAGAATGCATACAACCCTATAAATACTAACACTTGGGGTGCATAATCTGAAAACTTTTCATTCCATCCTTAGCTAGATTCTTGTAGTTTGTTTTTTTAGACTTAGTAATAGATTGAATGTCGGTAGTGTGATATTTAGCAATTTTCCAATGTCTTTATTTAAGTGAATTGTCCTTGGACACAGTTTATGATAGAAATAAAGATCAATATTTATTTTCATCATTGTAGCATTCCCTTATTTTTCTAATTATTTACTTCATATAATATTTATTGTTTCCTAGTTAATAATTTACATTTCAAGTACTTAATTTACATGTTATTAGTAAGTGGTATGCATATGACTAGTTTTTAGCACTAAGTGTATTCATCTAGTAACCTAGTAGTGGTGTTACTTGATTCACTCAGTAGTAATACCACTTGGTAATCCCAATGATGATTACAAGAGTCCAAGGCATGAATAGTAGATCAAGTCCAAATATCCATCGCAATTGGCTAAGTTAGATTTATGTTTTCTTAGTTACCTAGACTTAGACTTTTAAGAGCCTACCAACATCAGTAATCATATGCCTCACTAAGAGCTAAACCATGCACTTGAACTTCACTAGTTCAAAGTGGAAAGATAGTGATCTTAAACTTAAACTCCATGACTAGCATAATTACATTGCCCATTCATAGATTATGATCTGGTCACATGCTGGCACTCGTGACTTGTATGGTAGAGTGTTGGGATACTTCACTGCTCATCATGGGTGTCAATGATCCTAAGAATAGTCGTGGGGGTATCCATCATAACACATAGGTACTTTCTAAATTTTTACTTTCCCATTACTTTTTTCACTTTCTTAATATATTTTCCTATTCTTTTATATCTTTCAATTTCTTAATTATTTGATAATTTTTCATTCTTTTTATCTTCTTAATTTTTTATATCCTTTATAATTTTTCATACCTTATCATCATTTTACTTGTACATATTTTTATCAATTCTCAATAAAACACATCAAACAAAGGAAGATGTAGTTCCAATAAGGTGAAGATTTCTCTATATTATCAAATCATAAGGGATTAATCACCTATACATTGAGACCACAACATCCATCTACTCATTCCAACAATAACAGGTTCTTACCATGACCATAATGACATTTTTCTCATAATAAAACTAAGAATAAACTTGTGATCATTATGTCTAGATAGAAGAGTGAAGAACAAAGTGGGAATGCAAAGGGAATGACATTAAGGGGATTTGTGGATTCTCATGGATTACTATCTTATTATTAAGGATGTATTATATCCTTGTAGATCTAATGAAAAATGGAACTAAATGTACATTAAGTGCTACCTTACTTGTCACTGGAAAGACATGTTACCCATGCCCAAATGTAGTTCTCTAGTAAGGTTAACACAATTTTTTAAAAAAATCCATGTACATAATAAATTTTGAGGGGCCCCACTAGAAAGACATGTTACCCATGCCTAAATATAGATAGCTTCTTAGGAATCTAAAAAATAAAGAGTGCAATGAATAAACTCCTTCCTTGAACAACACACCAAGTGGTAATACTCCTTGCACTAATGGTAGTCTTCTAGTTGTGAACCTTAGGGATGAAACAATGCAATGTCACTATAAAGTGGTTTGGACTTGCTTTGAATATTATAAAGAAGGACTAATGAATACTTTAACCATAGATCACACACAAGGATTCATTATGTCTATGGTAAGATATCTCATGTCCTAGTTTCAGCAATCCCTTCTAGAGTTCATCTCACCTTACTATGTATTTAATCTTAATTTATGGTTTTGTATAATATAGCATTATTTTTCCAATTTGGAAATACTAACATGTGTGTTTTGCTAGATAGGTATGTCTTACGTTCAACTCTTTGAGTGCCTAAGGACACTTTTAGGCATGGTTATACAAGGGCACTAAGGGTTGGAGCCTACTTTGGGGACAACCCACTTATATAACTCTTGTATTTTATACTTGACAAGAAATTTTACATCATCTTGTATCTTCTATAGAAATCAAGACTTAATAAATAATTTGCATGTCATCAAACAATCTATCCATACATCAAAAATTCATTACCCATCTCTTATCCATACATTAAACTTTTCCTACCTAACATTTCTTCTTCATGAACTTTGAATGCCAAATTATCAAACATTGTGCATCATTAATGGCCCAAGACCCTCTAGACAAGCTTCACATCTTTTAGACATTCCATTTGACTCATGTTTTCCTTGAAAATCAATGAAATATTTGAACTTTTTTATGGTGATGTTGTAGCTACGATGTTGTATCTATGACATATGATCTATGATGTCACACATATAAAAATAGTATATATATGCATAGGACTTAGTAAAATTTTTACTTTGTCATTTAGCAACAAGAGAGTTTTTGCAATTTTTTTCAAAGCTCTTACACACTAGCTTCCAATGACCATAACTTTGCTCTCATACCTCCAATTTTTAAAATTCTTGAACTTTGTTAATCCCAAAGCACTCAACCTAGTTATGGAGGGATGCATTGCATGATACAACTGAAAATTTGAGCCAAAAATTCCTAATGTTCAAAAGATACCATAAAGGGTAACTATAAGAGATAATGAGAACCTTATAGTCATTTGATCAAACTTAAGCCAGAAAGATTTAGCTATTCCTTCTAATGGACCATACCAATTATTTTAAGCCATAACAAGTATAAAAATGATAAATATGGAAGGTTGTAAGTAATTAAAAGATATCACACCTAAGGTCTTTCTTTTTGCATATTTTTTTAACTTTGCAATCATAATAAGATGACAACTTGATCTAGCCAAGGGTATGAGTAACGTAAAAAACTATTAAGAACTAGTATAAATACTTTAATAATTTCAAATCCTTGTTGATTGTAGATGGTCCCAAAGAGACCAACAAAGGGAGGACCTTCCCAAATTGGGAGAAAAAGACCAAGAGGACACGGAAAGGGCCAAGTGGAAGAACAAAATCCCCAAGTAGAACACATAGAGCAAGAGGTTCAATCATAAAGCATTCATCAACAGACTCCTATCACAAAGCATTCAGCCCAAAGAGAGGTAGAAATTCCACAAGTACCTGAACAAGGATAGCACCTCACGTTGTCACTGGAATGCCTTTAGGCCATACATGAAAAATCAATCATCTCCATAGTCATTATGGAGATGAATTTTGACCCTTTTATGGAACTTACTCTAGAAGCTGTAATGATGCAACTCTAAATGTCTCCCTTATGACCCACACTAACTAATAGTGGAGAATAATACCTAGGAGAAGCATACCAATTCTAGTGAAATAAATAATCCAATGCAATAGTTAAAATTGAAGGAGTCTTCGTACGTTATTCAATAGAGGTAATCACCAAGGTCCTCAATATTCCAAATGAAGGGGTAAGTGTGGCACAAATCTCAACAAGATCTAACACTAATGCAAAAAGGTTATGGCTACAAAGAGCATATGGTAAAGAGGACAAAGATTATAGCGAGCTCATGGTTGAAGAAAAGATATATTTTAAAATTGTAACCTACCACTTATTTTCGACAAAGAGGCTCAATAGGATATCCATATATGTGGCCAAAGCAAGTGTCATCTTGATGGAAAAATTCAATGCAAATATCTCCCATCTATTCCTCCTCAAGATTCAAATGTGGTTTGAGGAAAAGAAGGTAGAGAAGCTAACACTTACATTACCTTACTTCATCAAGAAGCTATGTAAGTAAGCTAGAATCCTAAGGTATCCTAATGACATCACTAGGAAGGCCTAGAGTGCTTCTTATGCAAAAATACCCGAGTCGGTGCCACCAAAGAAGGATCAAGTAGAAAAATCAATAGGCATCGTGGGAACTACAAGAACCATCCTTACTGGTAGCCTTCCAGCTACTGCTTTACAACAAAAAGTAGGACCTAGTAGTCAACCATAAGCTGAATAGCAACAACAACAACAAATAGGACCTAGCAGTCAACTATAAGTTGAACAACAACAACAACAAGAAGTTCCATCATTGCCATAGGATTATCAACCATCTATGAGTCATCTATAACAACTTGCAGAAACAATCAGTTGGGGAATAAGGGAGGGAGAAAATTTATATAAAGTGGAAGAGAGCTCCATCAAGCCCACCATATCTATATACCTAGCCAGTGGGCATAATAAATATCAGATAACTGGGCATAGGAGAAGAGGATGACTGGGCATAATAAATAGGAGATAACACTACATCATTCTAAGTTATGCTACAAACATGAAGGAGCCACAACAACACCAAGATGCAGTGGGAGCAGCTAAAGTAAATAACAAATCACATCAAAGAATCATTTAATTTCCCTATTATGCTACCAACTGATATTTCTGGAGCAAGAGATGCTCAAATGCTTGTCAGTACCTCAATAAATCTTGCAAAACATGAAGATATACTAGATAGACTGTTGTAGATAAGATAAGTGATGTAGAATCTTTTTGATACCCTTAATGATATCACTGTAGTTTATTTTGATTTGATCATCATAAAAGAAAAGTTGGTCATGGTTGAAACTAGGGCAAACCATGCAAAAAATTAAGTGCAAAGATTGTAAGAGGAGCTAGCCACCCTAAGGGCTAAAAGAAGAGATGTAACATAATTCATAGCACCAGATCAACTTGAGCAATTCATAAATGACCATGTGAAGTGCTTGATTAACCATAATATGAAAATGAAAAAGGTGAAGGAGATTATAGTATGTGATGCATCAATTATCAAAGCTCAAAATTACATACATGTCAAATCACTTTTCACCTTATAGGAAGAAAATAAGCAACTAGCTACTGATAATGTTTAATTGACCAACATCAAAAATTAGAAGAATGTTCTCAAGGAGAGCATCCAGCAACTCCAAGAACAACTAGTTCATGTTAACTAGGATATGAGTGACCTGGCTTGCAAAATACAACCTTATCAATGGAACAGGTTTGTGCCATTCACCAAAAATCTACAATTGAAATTAGTGCATGGAAAAATGAGGCCAAGAAGCATGAAAAACTCAAGCAACATTTTAGGTACCAAGTGGGCATGTACAAACAAATAAATAAGAAAGCGATCCAAATGGAAATGGCTAAAATTAGTTCAATTTTTGCATCAAATCCTGATTGGTAGCCCATTTTGGATAGCCTTGCTCATGTCCACTATGATGAAGTATAGAATAAAGACTTACAAATCAAAGATTTGATAGAATACAAGGGATTAGTAAACCTCTACTATGCTAATCTAGCCATGTTAATAGTAGGTAGGCCCAAGAATGAATTAAAACAAGAAGTAGCAATTGTTGTAAAAGATGCATAGCTACATGTTACATGTTGTAAATTCTAAAGATGCCCTACAAAAGTTACATGTTGTAAATTCTAAACTTAAGATCATCAAAGCTAGCTACTAGCGCTAAAAGTATGCAACAACTAACCTAACATGTTGAATGTCAGATTATCAAGAGCTAAGAAAGATGGCTAGAGATTTTGAGGATTAAAGGAAATAGTTTGTAGCATGGTACCCAAAGGCCAACTAAATGTTTCTATAGTTGTCATACCCATGGGATGTACTCACTCCATCGAACATCACATAATAAGCATGGATGGTATGGGACCTAAGGAGAGAGGAGGAAAAACATTAGGCACTCCTCAACATATATCAACTCAAAAATCATAATGACAAAGGGAAGTAGCTGATGGAAGACCCACCACCACTAGGAACATGAGCTACATTGAGCTATTCCAATTTTTTTTTATTTTGTTTTATTTCATCTTGTCATGTAAGTATGTCATATTTTGCAAAGACTCCACTATGGTATTCTAAGTCATGTAAATAGTTAGTTAGTTATGTATAGTCAAATATGCCTTCCAATTTTGTTAGTAACTCTATCCTCATTTTGTTTTAACTCAAGGATGAGTTTCTAGTTAGTCGTGGGGCTATGATAAAGTTAATTATTATTATAAACCAATATTGTATCTACGATATCGTAGCAACGATGTTGTAGATACAATTTCGTAATCCATGCTATGTCATCATTAGTGTGATTTCTTGGGATGTGTACAACCCTATAAATACTAACACTTGGGCACACAATCTAATAGATTTTCATTTCATAGTTAGCTAAACTCTTGAAGTTTTGTTTCATAGTTTGACAATAGAAGTGAATACCCATAGTGTGATGTTTGGTAGTTGTTTGGTGTCCTTATTCAAGTGAATTGTACTTGGACATAGTTCATGGTAGCAACAAAGATCAAGATTACTTTCCATCATTACAGCATTCCCTTAGTTTTCTAATTCTTTACTTAGCATAATATATACTATTTTCCTAGTTAATCATTTACATTTCAAGTACTGACTTTACATGTTATTAGTAAGCAGTATGGATACAACTAGTTTCAAGCGCTAAGTGTAGCCATCCGGTAACTTAGTAGTGGTGTTGCTTGATTCACTTAGTAGTAACACCACTTGGTAATCCTAGTGATGACTACATGAGTCCAAGGAGTGAATGGTATATCAGGATCATATATCCATTGCAATAGGCTTAGTTAAATTTATGTTTTCTTAGTTAACTAGACCTAGACCTTTATTCAACCATGTTTACCTTAGGAGCATTTAAGAACATAAAAACATTAGTAATCATATGCCTCACTAAGAGCTAAACCATACACTTGAACTTCACTAGCGATCTTGAACTTAATCTTAATTGCTAGCATAATTATATTGCCCATTTATGAATTACAATCTAGTCATGTGCTCGCACTCGTGACTTGTATGGTAGAGTGTTGTGATACTCCATTGCTCATCATTGGTAACCATTCTAGCATTTCTTCCACTACTTTATCTTCATCCTCAAGATCATTGGTGGACTCCAATCGAAGGGAAAAAAGGTACAAAGATCATGACAAGGAAATAATTCAGACTCATGATCAACATGACTATCACCCAAGACATTCTAATGTGGAAGATGAAGATTATGAACCATGAAGAAATAGAGATAGACATGAAGAGAAAGAGAGTACGAGTACTAAAGGGGACACCACTACAAACAAGAATATGAATCCTATGATCATAATGAATCCCTATTAGCTACATGCAACATAATAAACATAAGGGAAGCTATCTACATTCCAACAAGGCACATAAGGAACAGTCACATTAAGTAGCTAGACATTAACAACATGTCTAGATTTGAGGGTGGATACAATGTAGATCCACAACACCACCTTCAAGAATTTCTTGATGCATGTGCCCTATAGAATATAGAGAATGACTATCAAACACTTAAGTTGTTCCCTTGGATACTCATTAAAGAGGAAGAAACCTAGTATAGATCATTTGAACCTAAATCAATTAGAAGATGGAGTACCATGCTTGAACTTTTCAATGATAAATATCAAACCTATTCCATGTTGTCCAATCTTAGGAAATAGATCCAAGCATGGAAGCAAGGGGCTCATGAATCCCTTGATGTGATAATGGGAAAATACTATTTGATTTTGCATAGGTGCCTAGGCCATAGATTTTTCCAAAGGGAGTAGCTTAGGCACATTGTTCATGGGTTAATCAATAAAACTAGGGAAACCCTTGGAATCTATGCCCAAGGAAAACTATCTGAAATGACTATCCATCGAATTCAAAGACTCATTGACCACGTGGCAAAGGAAAAGGATGAATTGAAGAAGAGAGAATCAACTGAAGAGTATAATAGGGATCCATCTATCTAGAAGAGAGATATACGTATATGTGATTAGTAGGCAAAAGAAACTTTGGAAGAGGTGATACATAAAAAGACACTACCTATTCAAAAATCTATTACTTCTATAGTGATTAAAGTAGAAATTTTGTGGGATTTGGTGGATGAAAAATTCACCACAACTTTAAAAATTTTGAAAGAAAGAACTAACCAGACCTTTAGTAAGGACAAAGAGAAAAAGAAGAAAAGAGACTTCAAACAAAAAAGGAAAGTAGCTTCAATGGTAGAATGTTCTCATACAAGCTTAGAGGATAAGAAAGGATGTACAGTGTGCTAGTATGAACATCCTAGGAAGTGTTGTCTTGTGATGGTAAATTTGCAAGAAATAGGGGCATATGCAGTTAACCTAAGATTGATCAAAAATAAAATGCCAAATCAATTACCTTACCCTTAAGTTAACTATTGACAAACATTCCAACTAGCCTACTACCCCAGTGGAGCTTACCCATAGCCACAAGAGCAATACCATCAATAGTGGTAGCAACCACAATCATGGGCAATGCCACCACTGAGACAATAATACCTATATTAACAACCAAACTTGTATGGATACTATGTTTAGCATCCGATATCATTAGGAAATGTAGCAGTTTAGACTTCTTAGTACTATACACCAGAATACTATACACCAAAACCTCCAAGGATAGACTCCAATCCATACATGCATTAAAAAATAGCTAGTTCATTGAATCAACCTTCTAACCCTTTACCACTTGTACCACCACCTACAATGTAGGGATTGTAGGGAGAATTTCCATCACAACCACATCAAAAAAATGTTGCTAGGGCAATGAATATACAAAGACAGGGTCATACTAGTGATACAAAAAGAAAATCAAGGAAACTTCCTTTCTTTAGGACAAGTCCAAAAAAGGCTGGTAGAATTAGGACTTCATTGAGACAAGTTTCTCCTATGACAGATCCTCCTACCAACACCATGCTTCCACAACAACTGAATCAATAACTTAAAAGTATCAAGCTAACAAATATAGTATCAAACTGGATTAAGGCAAGACGACTTCCCAAGAAAAGAATTAATCTAAGGATTCCTTTGATTTATTTACAAGTAGCTAGAAATTCATCATGAAAGGCACTACTAGACTCAAGCTTTAAAGTAAATTTTATATTTCAAGAAACATACAAGGCATGGAACCTACCATCCTTAAAGAAGTATAATATAAGGTTAGAGCTAGCAAATCAATCTATAACTATTCCTTTAGGATAAATAGAGGATGTAGTGACACCATTAGTGGATGATCCAGTAGATTTTTTGGTGATTAACATGAAGAATCATGACAAGGAATTTTCTATCATAATGGGAAGAGCATGGCTTATCATAATAGATACTAGGTTAGGAATGAGAGATTTATCTGTGAAAATCTCCAAGGAAGATAAGCAAGGAGCCATACATACACAAAGGATACCATGCATTAATAATGATAAAGAAGGGTGAAATTGTGGACCAAATGTTCAAAATTTCAACATAATCGTTACACCAAGCCACAACAGATGTGAGAAACAAGTGTGTGAATAAGAAGAAATAAGGGCCACTAAACCAAAGGACACCTAGTGATTAAAAAATGAGAACTTAAAATTTTCCAAAACATGCATGAAAACATCTAACTCACTTATTAGCTCCTATCCTAAGAAAATGACCCCACATGAAAATATTAAACCATAATCATATACCAACCGATAGAGAAAACGAGGACTTGAAATTGAAAACTAGGAATCAACAAGAGAATATAGTTAGATCTTCTAAGATCAAATGACCATCTAATCTAACACGATATATATCCTTATATGAACAAACTTATATTACCATCAAAATTACATGGGATGATAACCAAAAAACTAACTCATTAAGAATGGTAAGTGAGAAACCTAGAGTGTGTGATCAAGGGGATCTAGGATCCATTTTTCGAACACTCGTCCATGAGTTTCGTCATGAGGTAGATATCTTATGTTAATCTAGGAATTAATAAGTGCTTTTCAACCTTTTTTTTTTACAATTTAATGAAACACATTTATTGTTGGCCTTGATGTTGGGTATTCGATGTCAAAGCCACGACGTCGCATATGTGATCTTGAGGTCTTGATGCGACATTGCGTAAGCGATGTTGAAGCATCTACCTTGGGTCTATAAATATCACACCTGGGCTCCCATTTTGAGTTAGTTTTTTCAAAGTTTAGTTTTTAATTTTCAAGCAAGTTAGAGAAACTCTTGTCATTTCTTTTCCTCAGAGTTAGAATATTTTCTGAGTTCCCACAAAAGGAGTCTAAAGTGTAAATGGTTCTTTGTTCGATCACTAATGCACCTCAATGCAATAGTGTGACAAGAATAAAATGAACTATTTTGACAATCCTTATAGCACCAAGAATAGCTTAATATTTTTATTAATGCATTTTACTTTCTTTCTCTTTACTTTAATGCATTTGAATTAGCAACTTATTTTCAATAGTTACTGAACACAACCATGACCACTTCAAGCATTCATATAGTATGTGGTAACCTAGTAATGCTTAACGTTTGATAGCCCAACAATGCTATATGTGTTTAAGAAAGTGGGGTGGTTACTTATGTTAGCTGGCTAGGTAATAGACAATTCAGCTTTTAATCTACTTGACTCTTTATTCCTGTTGTAGGCGATTACACCCATAAAATATAAAATGACAAAAAATTCATATACCTCAATTACACTTAAACCATACCCTTGAGCCTCATAAGTGTAGTTGGGAAGATAATGAACATTCTCAATGTTGTTTCACTTCCTAGAGAAACTAGTGTATGACATAACTATAGGTCCATAAAATTTGACCAAATCACGTGTAACGCCTTAGTGATTCATATGATTGGGCATAGGGGTACCTTGCTACTCATCATTGCCATCGTTATTGGGGACCTTTTTATTATTTAGTGCACTATCTAGGACTTAGTGAAAGTATTTAATTCATTGGAACAAACTTGAGAGTTATATCTTATCTTACAATTACTACAACAAATTCTCAAAGCATACTATGATTTGTATTCGCTAATTGAAAATGTATTCTTCTCACAGGAGCGCTTCTCCACCCAAGGCTGATAGAGTTAATCCACCAAAGCTTAAATAGTATTGAATTATATATACTCATGCTAATGAGTATGTATTAAACTTCACCTTAATCCTACACTAGGATGACTAACTATGGTGGTGTGACATAGAGGGCAACATTGTGTTGCTTCCTGATCATGCTGCTCTTGCAATGCTCTATCAAATGCTTACATGATGTGGTCTTCAATACTACCATGAGGAGTATAATGTGCAAGATGTTAATGCCATGGATTATCATCCCACTAAAGCATAGCACCTATGAGACTAGCAGCTGGAACAACACTATGATTTTTTGAAGGGAAAAGGACTTAATGATCCTCCATTCCTATTGTACCAACAAGTGAGTGGAAAGCCCTTCTTTGGGGGCTTTCCATTTAATGAAACTCCTCTCTTTAACTTCAGCAATGGAGGTCAAAACTAGAATCTACACTCCACGATTCACAGTCCTACTTCTAGTAATAAGGGATCCAATGACAATGAAGGATCTAAAGGGGAAAATCAAGATAGGAAGGTAGACAAGAAGCAGGATTATGATTGTGGTCACAATTTCCACAGAGGCAGTAGTAGGCACTATGATGGTGCTAGTTCTTCTTCTTCTTTCCCTTCATCATCTTCTTCTTCTTCTTGCTTTAATTGTGACTGTAGAAGGTGAGACCATGATGGGGGTGATCGGAATGAATGAAATGACTGATGGGACTAAAATAACCAAAGGGATCATCAGGACAGACAAGATCAAGGGTGTAGATGTTCAAGAGAGGCACATTGCCATGAACAAAGGGGTAGTAGAGGGCATCATAGGCACCATAATCAAGACCTCAATGAGCCTCTATTTACTACCCAAAGCATGCTTAACATCGCAAAGGTAGTTAGAATCCCAACAAGGCATGTAAAAGATAGTCAAATCAAATGGTTAGACATGAATGATATTCCTCAATTTGAAGGAGGATATAACTCTAATTCATAGAATCATCTTCAATCTTTACAAGATGCATGTGCCTTGCAAAATATAGAGAATGAGTAGCAAAAATTGAAGTTGTTTAACTAGTACTAGTCCTTAGAATCAAAATCTATTAGACGATGGAGTACCATGCTCAAGTTATTCAATGACAAGTATCCAATGTACTCTAGGGTGTCCAACTTAAGGAAGAAAATTCAAAGGTGAAAAAAAGGAGCACACAAACCCTTGGATGCCATCGTTGGCTGATACTATGCGATGATGCACAAATTTCCTAGCCATGATTATTCTCAATTAGCTCAACTTCACCACATTGTAGATGGGCTTCATAATGAAATAAGGAAAACCCTTGGTGTCTATGCCCAAGGGAAATTTTCAAAACCAACTACTTGTTAGGTACAAAGGTTAATAGAGCAAGTCACCAAAGAGAAGGGTGAACTAAGAAAAAGAGAAAGTGTAGAGGAGTATAATCATGATCCTTCCATTTGCAAAAGAGAGGTTCAATTTTACAATAATGAGGACGAATCCATATTTGATGCGGGGATGGATAAGAAAGTCATGCCACTTCAAAAATTCCAATTTGAACTTATGGCCAAGGTTGATTAGTTAAGGGACTCCATGGATAGCAGATTTCAAGCTATCCTCAAAATCATTGAAGAGTCCAGAGAACAAGGTAGTAACCATGAGTGCAAGAGACATAAGAAAGCTAAACATGCAGGAGAACAAGAATTTTGTAATAGAAGAGGTTACAGATAGTGAATTAAGGGATGTTGCTTCCTTCTGTCACATCTATAGGAGTTTAGGACGTATGCTTTACATCCACAACTTACACAAAGGAAAACATCTAGAAGATTACCTTATTGATGGGACACGATATCGCATGGGCCACGATATCACATAGGCGATCTCTTGGCCACCGCGATCCCACGATATCGTGTACGCAATATCACGTCATCCCCTGCAATATCGTGGTCCACCACCAATTCTATAAATAAGAGGCGGCTCTCCCATGTTTCTCATCTTAGGCTCAGACCATAGTGAAAATTTGGCAGTTTGATCCCTCTAGAGATAGAATATTTTCCATGTGCCTGCAGTAGAAACTCCAAAGTGAATGGATCTTTATTCGAGTAGACATTATACCTGAACACAAGTTTGTGTACAGCAATAAAGATAAACTTCTTGGATAAACCTTATAGTGCATGGAATAGGCTAAATAGGATTTTATTTAATGTTATTTATTGTTTATTCTTTAAGTACTTTATTAGTTGTTAAATCTCTCTCAACCCTTCTCTCCTAGTTAAGTGCCTCAGTACGACTGCTTCGAGCACGTGCGTTACACTTGGTGATCCCAGCAACGATTAGCATTTGGTAACCAAGGTTGCATTGGTTCAGGGTGTGAACGGTAAGTGGGAACGGATGTTGATGCTAGGTTAATTCAGACTTAGTTAGTTAGTTAAAGTTAGTAATTAGTCTCTTCACCCTTCACCTCTCAGCATAGGAGATAAAACAAAAAAAGCTATAAAAATCATATACCTCAGACTTACTTAACCATACACTGTGACAAATACAAGTCTGGGAAGAAAATGAATAATTAACCTTAAGTGTTCCATGAGGCATGTAGGCACTTAGTCTGTGGAGTTTGACTGGATCGAGTGTGTTACGCTCGTATTCATATGGTTGAGTGTAGGGGTACCTCGCCACTCATCATTGGTGCCATTGCCGGGGACTAAGTGTTTGTGTGCTAAGTAGAACATAGAAGATCACTCACATCGTTGGGAGCTTAAACAAACCCTTAGGGTTAATTAAAAAAAATTTATATAATGGTTAAATCACACACTGATAAGACACAATGTCTTCTTCTTCTTCTCATAAGAGCATTACACCACCTAGGGATCATATGAGAAATAGTCGACAGTCAAAAACACATAACCAAAACCAACTAGTTCCTCAACAACATCGGGTAGTATATACTCATCCTGATGAATACATACCAGACTTTACCTTTATCCTCCATCAAGATGAATAGCTATGATGGATAGACTTGCAAGGTAACATAGTATTACCTCCAGATCGGTCAGTCCCAAACATGCTCCTCTGTGCTCTTGCATATATCGGCATCACACAGCTCTATGCTGAATACGTTATAGGCAACTTTGACACAAGGGATTACCATCCCACATCCGCACAACGTATAAGGGACTCAAGGAAGGAGAGCCAACACACACTGTTGAAGGGCAAAGAGGTCCTGCATGTCCTAAGTGAAATTGGAGATGGTGAACCACTTATAACGGGTTCTCTATTGAATGATGTTTCCCCTCATAACAATAGTGAGTAGGTGGGGTATTAGAACCTATGCTCTACGATACACAACCCTGGTTTTGATCCCCATGAATGCCAACTATTCACTGAGGGAACAAAGACACATGACAAGGATGAGCACTTGGATCATCATCACGATTGGGGCCGAAGCCACAAAAGAGAAGGTAGGAAACATCGTCATGGCGATTGTTCTCCTTCTTCTTCTCCTTCTTCACATCATTCACCCTCTCCTTCCACATCTGGGCACAACCATCAAGAGCATAATGGTGAGGATAGAGGTAGACAAAATGAGAGACCTCGACGAGAGATTTGAGAGAGAGGACAAGGGCATGAATGAAGGGAAAGTAGGGAACAACGTAGACATCATAGACGTCATGAAAGAAATGATCATGATGAGCCCCTACTTTCCACTTGAAGCATGCTAGACATCACGGAGGCAATGAGAATCCCCACAAGGCATCTAAAAGATAGCCGGATCAAGTGCTTAGATATGAATAACATCCAATGATTTGAAGGGGGATATAATGCTGATCCGAAAAATCATTTACAAGAATTCCACGATGCCTGCGCCTTGAAAAACATAGAGAATGAGTGGCAGAAACTCAAGTTGTTTCCTAGGAAAATCATTAAGGAAGTAGAGAGTAGGTACCGATTCTTAGAATCGAAAACCATTAGGAGGTGGAGTACGATGTTAGAACTCTTCAATGATAAATATCAAACATACTCCAGAGTTTCTAATTTGTGTAAGAAGATCCAAGGATGGAAGCAAGGTACTCACAAACCCTTGGATGCTACCATGGGCCACTACTATGCATTGTTACATTGTTGCCTATGCCATGGTTAAGCATAGCAGGATCAACTCCATCACATCGTATATGGGCTAAGGTATGAAACTAGGAGAACCCTTGGGACTTATGCCCAAGGGAGATTATCAGAACTTAGATCCCATGAGCTTCATCGATTTTTGGAACATGTAGCCAAAGAAGAAGGGGAGCTACAAAAAAGAGAGAGTGCAGAAGAATATAACCGTGATCCCTCTCTTCGAAAGAAGGAAGTGAGATTTTGCGATGAAGAGGATGAGTCACCACTCGAAGAGTTGGTGAACAAAAAAACCTTGCTTCTTCAAAAGCTAACAACAGAAGTGGCAGCTAAGGTAGATGAAGTATGGATCTCTTTAGATAGTAAAATTGAAATTGTCCTAAAGATTGTAGAGGAGTCTAAGGAGGAATGAAGTAGTGACAAGGACAAGAAAAAGTGGAGAGATTTAGGCCCTGCACATGAAAAGGGTAAGAGAAAAATAACTATCTCCGATGAGGTTGTGGATTCGAACACAGATGATGATGATGGATGTGAGATCTACCAATATGACCATCCTAAATGATGTTGTCCAACCATCTCACATCTACAAGAGCCTGGGGTATATGCACTCAACCCAAGACTCAACAGAAGGTAGACACCTCAAAGGTTACCTTATCCCCAAGGTAGTTCCATCAACCGTTGACATACTATCCAAGTGGAACTCCACCACAACCCATCGGAAAACATTAGCAGTGGCAATACCCACAGTCATGGGGGATGCCACCACCAAAACAATAGTACCCTTACTGATAGCCAGACCCATATGGATACTACGTGCAACAATCAATTTCTCCAAGTGACTCCATGGGTCACACAACTCCCCAACATCACTACCAAGTTCGGGAGTACTTTAGAAGGACTCCTTCTCCTCCGAGAGCTGCTCCATACCCATACCATCCTCCTAATCCATCCACATCTCTTCCACCGGTAGTTCCCATACCTCCTACTCCAACAATGCAAGGGGAACTTCCCTCTCAACCACAACAATGTAATGCTACAAGAGCCGTAAACATTCAACCCACAACTGGTTTTGAAAATCGTAAAAATATAAGACCTTTCTTCAAAACCAAAAGCCTAGACAAGCTCTCACAACAACAAGCAGTTGAGTCTAGGTACGCTCCTCGAACACATAAGGCTTTGGAGAACCCTTCAGTCCAACAAAAAAGCTTAATGCATACGGTTATGTTAACACATACCGTAACCGACTAGATCAAGGTAGGCCACCTTCCCAGGAAACTATCTGACCCTAGAAGTCCCTTAATCTACCTCCAAATTGCTAGGAACGAACCACATAAGGCTCTTCTTGACTCAGGTTCTAGAGTCAACTTAATCTCATGAGAAATGTATCAAGCCTGGAACCTACCCCAACTTAAGAAGAGTAATATCCAGCTAGAGCTGGCTAACCATCCCATCACCATTCCCTTGGGATTGGTGGAGGACGTTGTTACCACTGTGTGTGGTTGGTCATACCCAGCTGATTTCCTAGTGATAGAAGTTACTAGTAACAATGGGGGCTTCCCAATTATAATGGGAAGGGCATGGATAAGCATAATAGACGCATGCCTAGGGATCTACGATCTTTCCTTGGAGATATCTAAGGTAAACATTTATGGAAAGATCGAGAAGAAGAAAGTTTCATGCATCACATACAGTGACTCAGAGGGTGATGACATGGAGGAATGATCTGCATTTCTTCCATGCAACTAGTGTGCACCAGAGGATAACATTCAAAGGTTCTTGTATGTAGCAACCACACAAGTAGTGGATACCCCGTGGTTGATGGCTAATCAAAAGAGCAAACCAACATGCATGGAATGAACTAGGGAAACAACTCATGCCCACAACGAAGGCATAGATACAATGGAGTATGAGCATTGCCGACTTCCAACCCCCAGTCTAAGAACATCAATGGGGAGAAGTTGGGCACTTTTAAGAAATTCAAATAGATGCTCATTATTTCAGATCTCTCCCTTTCCATTGAGTCATGGGGGAGATGGCCACCTATGCTAATCATTGGAGGCCTTTAGTTCTTTTAAGTTTTTATTTTACACTTTTTTGTTTTACACGTTTTTGTTTTACACATTTTTGTTTTACATGTTTTTGTTTTACACATTTTTTTTTGCACATTTTTGTTTTACAAATTTCTCTAATTTTTCTTGTTTTTGTTTTACAACATCGTTATACTTTTTCATTTTGTGTGTGTGTGTGTGTTACCCACCCTAAAGTTTGTCACCCAATAAGTGTTCTTTATAATGGTATGAACTGTTCTCCTATTGATTGCTAATGTTTGGTTTTTACCTTTAAGTTATGATGTTGATACTAAGGTATGTTATTTTGATATGGTAGGAAATGAGTCCATTTCATCCATACATCCACAAGTTCTATGGTCTCTCTTGGATTGGAAATGTACAGTCCCTTCCTAAATAAGAACTCTAATGAATCAATGACTGGGTATTTCTCAAATTAAGAAAGGACTCAAGATTTGAAAAGGGTGTGACTTCAAGGGAACTTGATGCATTTGTGTTGGCCATTCTCTTGGGTTCTTGAATGTTTTCTTCTTGAGTTTTCTTACCGTTTCAATGTTACCCAATTATCGGGAAGCTTAGCAATAAAAATAACAAAGTCTTTGCATGGTGTGGTTCTCACGCATAAACACATAAAACATCAAAAGAAAAAAGAGAAAAGAAAAAAAGTGAGAAACATAAAACATAAAGCACACCCCTTAGAGAAAATAATCCCTTGGGATACAAGAACTGGTTATGGAACTAAAATAAAAATGCTCCCTTTAACTAAGGCTCTTCTCAGTTCCCATTCTCTCCTCCTTGTTTCATCAGAATGGTAGTGGCTCTTTGGTGAAGGCATTCTTGTCACTTCAAGAGGATGGATTGGCCGAATGCATTGATACGAAGTCACTGGATGTGTTTTGTTTGAGGCTGAACTTGGAATGGGATTTACTAAGTCACATTAATCATGAACTTCACAAGGGGCTATACACCACCTTGTTCTTGAGATTCCATTCCATTTTCTTCTCTCCATCCTTCTCTCCATTGTTCACCTCATTGCTGGTTGTATCATTAGTGTATATTTTGGTTGACGCATTGTTTACCTTTTGGTAAATTCTTGTGGTTAAGACTTTAACTCTTGTTCCAAATGACATTCCTAGAGCCTACGGACTCTTTGAATGTGGGCTTGTCAAGGCATTAAGGGCATGACCCTACTTTCAAGAGGACCCACTAACATTCCTATTTGGTGCACTAGTTAAATTCTTTTCCCTAACATTTTTGCAATCCATTTTATTTTTTTCATTTCCATCTTGACATCCATATCATCGACGTTACAGTTGTCTCTTTTTCTCCATCTTTCTTGTTCTTTTTCTTTTTCCATTCTATCACTACCAGAGGTTCGTGATTAGTCATGGGGGTATGGGGCCCAATTTTTTTGATTTTCTCCTAACCCCTACACCTTCGGTAGTCATTAATATTATATCTCCAAACCTGAATTAGCCATACCATAACTCAGCCAATGGACCTTTCACCGAAGCAAGGTATCCAATGCATTGTGATTTATTTACCCTTTTTAATATAAAGACTATGTTGTGTGTGTAGATGGAAATCATGCAACAATGGATTGGATCTGGAGAGCACACTTGAAATGGAGTAATGCTAAAGCAGTTATGCAAGGAGCAAGATCGAATGGCGCACTTACGGATTGACAACGAAAGGTGCAATCTTGGCATTGGCAGCAGCAAAAAATTTTTCTCTCTCTCTTTCTCATGATGCTAAATAAGGTCTGATGTCAATGTAATAAGGTGTTTACTCTTGTTGTCATGAACACCAGTTTTCTTATCTTGTAATGATGATCCATTCACATGTCATCCCATTAGTTCCATTTAGTCAATAATCTCATACCTTCCCAATGTTTTGTAAGGAACTCAAGGACGAGTTTTTATTTAGTCATGGGGGTATGATGGGACGCGATATCGCATGGGCCACAATATCATGTACACGATATTGTAGTCCACCACCAATTCTATAAATAAGAGGTGACTCTCCCTTGTTTCTCATCTTAGGCTTAGACCGTAGTGAAACTATGGTAGTTTGATCCCTCCAGAGATAGAATATTTTCCATGTGCCCACAGTAGGAACTCCAAAGTGAATCGATCTTTATTCGAGCAGACATTGTACCTGAGCACAATTTTGTGTACGACAATAAAGACGAACTTCTTGGATAAACCTTGTAGTGCATGGAATAGGCTAAATAGGATTTTATCTAATGTTATTTATTGTTTATTCTTTAATTGCTTTATTAGTTGTTAAATCTCTCTCAACCCTTCTCTCCTAGTTAAGTGCCTCAGTACGACTGCTTTGAGCAAGTGCGTTACGCTTGGTGATCCTAGCAACGATTAGTGTTTGGTAACCAAGGTTGCATTGGTTCAGGGTGTGAATGGTAAGTGGGAACAGATACTGACGCTAGGTTAATTCAAACTTAGTTAGTTAGTTAAAGTTAGTAATTAGTCTCTTCACCCTTCACCTCTCAGCATAGGAGATAAAACAAAAAAAGCTATAAAAATCATTTACCTCAGACTTACTTAACCATACACCATGAAAAATACAAGTCTGGGAAGACAAAAAATAATTAACCTTAAGTGTTCAATGAGGTGTGTAGGCACTTAGTCTGCGATGTTCAACCAGATCGTGTGTGTTACACTTGTATTCGTATCGTTGAGTGTAGGGGTACCTCACCACTCATCACTTATCCTTAAGGTAATCTCAGGTAGTTCTACCGTATTATCCAACTGGAGCTCCACTACAACTATATGAACAGTATTAACAATGGTAGCAACCACAATCATGGATGCTTGCAACACCAAGGAAATAGTACCCTTATCAATAGCATGATCCATATGGTTACCATGTTCAGCAACCCACGTCTCCATGTGACTCTTCCATTCACATTTCTAATATTTAGTCATACTACCATCCTTCTAATTATTACTGAGCTCATTCACCATATAAAAGAAGAGATGCCATATCCTATCCTTATCCTTCTCCTATCCTTGTGCACATTCCTCCTTTAGTAGCACAACTACCACCTGCTCCTCCTATGCAAGGTGAATTTTCCACTCAACAACAATAATGCAATGTTACGAGGGTTATTAATTTGCAACCTAATCATCAATCATAGGGGTCAAGTGCCTGGTCAAATAAAAGACCTTTCTTTTAATCCCATAGTCCACCTAAGCCTTCACCTACACCCATGGTTGACAACCTTGCTTCTATCTCTTCATCCATATCAAATTCCTTTGGGCCTCCTTCAAACCAAACTCTACCAAGGATCCATACCATAATGCTTACTCACACTATTTTTGGTTAGATCTATGTAGGAAACCTTCCTAGGAAATTAACTAATCCTACAAGTCCTCTAATTTATTTGTAAATTGATAGGAATGAACTATGCAAGGCTCTTCTCAATTCAGGTTCTGGTATTAATTTGATTTCTCATGAGATGTACACTTCCTAGAACCTACCTCCTCTCAAGAAGAGCAACATCAGATTAGAATTGGTAGACCAATCCATCACTATTCCATTGACACTGATAGAAGACATTGTAACCACTGTATATGGGTGGCCTTATCCTACCGATTTCCTAATAATCAAAGTGGAGAACTACAAAGAGGATTTCCCAATCATAATGGGAAGGGTATGGCTGAGCACCGTCGATGGAAAAATGGGAATTAGAGATATTTCCTTAGAAATCTCTAAAGAAAATGCATTTGGAAAGATCAAGAAGAAGAGAGTTCCATACATCGCGTACAGTGATACAAGGTGTAATTGTCTATAGAAAATTTGGGCTATAAAGTAAGCATCTATCTCTACATGTAAGTAGTGTGTGCCAAAAATAGAAATTCAAAGGTGTCTATATGCAACAACCACAAAACAAGAGGGTACCTAGTGGCTAACCCCTGATTCAAAAAGCAACACACTTTGTATGGAACTAGCTAAGAGCCTAACATATGAGTATGTCATGAGCATGAATGAACTAAAGCAAGTTCATTACCAACTCTTTGAAGATATAGATGATGATACCTACTAGGGAGAGTTGGAAATTCTTGATAAATTTAAGCAAGAGCCCCTTGAACTAAAAACTTTATCAACTAGAATGGAATATGTATTTTTGAAAAATAAGAAATTGGTTAAAATCAATGTAAAACTTGCTCCAGAACAGAAAGAGATATTTTTGAAGGTAGTTGAAAGATG
>MNCI01026088.1:0-10167 GCA_015680685.1 Gnetum montanum
TTGGTTGGAAGTGTGGGAAACTTGCCATAAACTAACTCATATGGGATGTACCCTATAGGATATTTTAAGGATATTCTATAGGCCCATAGAGCATCATTTAATTTCATACTCCAATCATGTCTAAACCTACTAATCATCCTATTGAGTATTTTAGTAATTTCGCGGTTAGTAATTTCAACTTCACCATTTACTTGGGGATGATATGGTGTTGTTAATTTATGGTTAACCACAAGTTGTTTCATGAGTTTCTTAAAAGTAGCATCGGTGAAGTGGGTTCCATTATATGATATTAGCATTTTAGGTACTCCAAATTAGTTTGCCACATGTTGTTGGAAAAACTTGACAAATATTTTTGCAGTATAGTCCTTCATTGCCACTGCCTCTGCCCACTTTGTACAATAATCCATATTCATAATAATATATGCTTTTCTATTTGACATTGGTTGAATAGACCCCATAAAATCGGTTCTCCAAATATCAAAAGTCTCCAGCAGCTGTATCCAGTGTTGCAGCCCTTCATGTTTGGCCATAATTCCTCCATCTCTTTGGCAATGTTCACATGATTAGGTAAAAGTGTGGGCATCTCTTAACAAAGTAGGCCAAAATTAGCCTACCATCAGTAATTTAACTACTATTCTACACCCTGCATAGTGGCCACCACATGGACCTTCATGGGTGTCTTGTAACACTCTTTGTTGGTTACGATTAGGCACACACCATCTAACAAGCCCATTTGCACAAATTTTATACAAGTTGTCATATATTTCCATGTATTGTTTAGCTTTGTGAAGGAATTGTTCATGTTGTTTTCTATTCCATTCAATAGGAAGCTCTCGGGTGGTGAGATATGTTAGGTACTCTGCAGTCCATGGTTGTTTTGTTGAATTTACAACCTTGGCTATTCTAGTGAAGATGTCCTCATCGGGAAATTGGTCTGATAAGGATTCTCCTTAGTTGTTTGCATCCCATTTCAACCTCGATAAATGATCAACTACAACATTTTCTATCACTTTTTTATCAATCATTATGATGTCAAACTCTTGAAGAATCACAAGTCATCTTATCACTTTAGGACTAACCGTTGGCTTGTTCATTAAAAATTGAATGGCACTATGGTCTATGTGGACATAGATTTGGCAACCAAGCACATAACGTTTGAATTTTTCAAGTACATACACCATGGCCATAAGCTTCTTTTTAGTTGTGGTGTAGTTTAGTTGTGCTTCGGTGATACTCATGTTGGCACAGTGTATGTAGTACGGTCTCTTTGGATCATCAAGCTATGTTAGTATTGCGTTAAGTGCATAGTTAGAGGCATTAGTTATGATATGAAAAGGCCTTGATCAATTCAAAGTTTGGATGATTGGTGTCTCAACTAACTTTTACTTCAAAGTTTCAAATGCCTTTTCACATGATCTAGTCCACTCAAAAGATGCATCCTTCTCTATGAGTTCTACTAGTGATTTGGCTATTTTTGAGAAGTTTTCAATAAATCTTTTGTAGTATACCATATGGCCCAAAAAAGGTCTCACATATTTTACTGTTTGTGGCTTTTGAGTGATTTTTTAGATGACTTTAATTTCTTTAGGATCTACCTTTATACCCCTTTGGAAGATTTTGTGTCCCAATACTATACCTTCCTAGACCATGAGATGGCTCTTCTACCAATTAAGCTTCAGATTAGTTTCAACACATCTTTTAAGTACTTGCTCCAACTGGTCCAGGGCTTATTTGATATCTAGCCCATATGTGGAGAAATCATCCATGAAAATTTCAACACCATTACCTATCTATTTTCGAAAGATGCTTAAAACCAATCTCTGGAAGGTTCCTAGCACATTACATAGACCAAAAGACATCTATCTATAAGCAAACATTCCCCATAGATTGGTGAATGTGGTTTTCTCTTGGTCCTCTGATGCAATGTGGATTTGATTGTATCTGTTTTACCCATCTAGAATATTATAGTACTCATGTCTTGAAATTGTGTCAAGGACTTGATCAACAAATGGCAATGGAAAATGATCCTTAAATGTCGCTGAATTCAATAGTCAAATGTCAATGCAAACGCATCATTTGCTTCCCATCTTTGGAACTATCACCAAAGGGCTTACCCATTCACTATACACAATTGGATAAATGAATTTTTCCTTTAGCAACTTTTCCAATTCTTGCTTGACTACCTTCTTGAGTTTAAGATTAAGTCTTCATTAAGGTTGGCATTTTGGTTTGACTGTAAGATTAGTGTTGATTTGGTGTTGGAAAATTCATGGATGTTGTAGGCCATTTGTTGAGTACTTCCAATAGTTTTCCTTTTTTCTCCTTGTCTAGATTAGCTTTGATAATTATTAGCTTCTTGTTGTTCAGAAATGCATATTCTAGTGTTGCTGGCAGGGTTTCAATTCCAATGATTCCAATTCCATTGTGTTTGGGATTTTTAAGTATCCCTAGTCTATTTCTTCCTTCTAATTGTTCTAAGGATAAGAGTGTCTTTTCCTTAGTTGTTCCAACTTATCTATTTCTACAACATAGGTACTGATCATCTATTCTTCTGGTTCCATGTACTTATTAGATTGGATTTCTTCACTAGTAATTAACCACTAGGTGCCCTCTTGTTGGGTGGCTGCTGCATATAGGAAATTTTGCACACAACTTGTTTCTATGCATTGATTGCATGCTATAGTTTCTTTCCATTTGATAGCCCAAACTCTTTGCACATAATTGCACTTGTGATTGCTGTATGCAATACATGGAATCCTTCATTTTTGTAAGATTATAGCTTCATCTTCCTTGAAAATTTCCAAGGATAAATCATGAATTCCAAGCTTAGCATTCATGGTGCTAAGCTAAGCTCTTCCCATGATAATTGGGATTTCTCCCTTGTTTTTCCCCACATGAATTACTAGAAAATTGGTAGGATAGGACCAACCACTGATGGTGGTAATCACATCATCCACCTATCCAAGTGGAACTATGATTGACTAGTCTACAAGCTCTAAATATATGTTACTTTTCTTTCATGGTGGGAGGTTCTAGGCCTAGAACATGTCTTGAGATATTAGATTTACTCTGGACCCATAATCTAATAGATCTTTGCATGGTTTTTGTTTTGCTATTTGGAGATAAATCAAGGGACTTCTTAAATTAGTTATTTTTTGTGAAAGAGCCCCTTCCTTGATCCAATGGGTTACTATTTATATGAGCATGACATTTGTAACATTTGAACTTGATGAAGTTGGAAGCTTATTGCATTGGGAAGGACTCGATGTGGATGAAGTGGAGTTAGATGTGTTCCCCATCTACTGAGTCTTCTTTGGACTTGTTCTGAAGAATAGTCATTTCTTGGGTTGAGACATTTATATTGACTATCCTTGTAGCACTTTTTAGCTAGGGTTGTGATGGTAAGTTCCCCTACATAATAGGAGGTGGCACTAGTTGCATAGGACTAAAGTGTTGAGTAGAAGGTCTAGCTATTGGAGGATGCACGTATGAGTTGGAATCAGTTCTTGGCAGTGTTGATCTGTGGTATTCTTCTAAATAGTACTATGGTGTTTAAACAGTTACATGATTAAGCAAGACTAGATGTTGAATGAAATATCCATACGGACCTAGCTCTTGGTATGGATATTGGTGGTAAGGTGGTGGCATGGCCCATGATTGCAACTACTACCATTGCTAACGGTATTGCTCCTACGGCTTTGACAAGGCTTCACTAGGATAGTACATTGGTTAAGGTTGCTATCTATAGTTACCTTGAGGATAAGGTAATCTTTTGGGCATTTTTTTGAACAAATCATGGGTTAAGTGCATATGCCCTAGTTTCTTGCATATGTATCATGACTAGCAAACATCCCTTAGGATGTTCATACTCACACACGGTGTAACCTTCATCATCTGTGAAGCTAGTGTTTGAGTGCCCAGCTACTAAAGCAACATTGCCCTTTTTTCCAAATTCCCTCTTCTTCTTTTTATCTCTACATTTGTTGAGTGCTTTTTCTACTTTCTCCTACACAATCTTTAGTGTTGTTGCACATCATTCATCTATCAAATTCCACATTCTTGCTACTTGTGCTGCTACATTGGCAACATATTTTTGAATCAATAGCATTTCTTTCCTGATGACCAGGTCCAATGTTTCTTCTTCTTGGGTTTCATAGACTCATACATCTCTTTTTCTAAAGGATGGATCCCTATTGTATTCTTCAAGTGATTTCGTTTTTCTAAGTTATCCTTCTTCTTTTACCACTTGCTTGATGAGTCTTTGAATCCAATGGATAGCTAATTCTAATAATATTCCTTTGGCATAAACCCCAAGGATGTCTCATGTTTTACTTCTCAACCCATCTATGATGTGCCTCAGTTATTTATTTGATGAAAATCCATGGCATGGGCAGCTGTGTGACAGTGAATAATATCTACCCATTGCTACATCAAGGGTCTAGTGAGTCCCTTATTTCTAGTTTTGGATTTGTTTTCTTAGCTTTGACACTTGTGAATAGATTTGATATTTATCATTAAAGATTTCAAGCATGGTACTCCAACATTTGATGGATTCAAGTTCTAGTGACCTGTACCAACTTTCTGCTTCCTTCACAAGTGTAAATAACTTTAATTTTTACCAATCACTCTCTATGTTTTGAAGGGCATAGGCATCATGAAATGCTTGAAGGTGATGCTAGGGATCAGCGTTGTAACCTCCTTCAAATTGGGGCATGTTATTTATAGCTAGCTATTTGATCTGGCTATCTCTTACATGGCTGGTTGGTATGTAGATCGCTTCCTAAATGTTGATCATGCTACAAGTTGCCATAAGGGGTTCATCATCATCATCAGGTTCATAGGCTTTGTGGTAGTGGTGACCCCTTCTATGCTCGTGCCTTTATTGATCCTCTCTTCTATATCTATGTCTTCTTCTTTTGTACTTCTCATCTTTTGAATCAGAATACCTTGAGTATCGATCATGATGACTATGAGCTCTTTTCTTTTTCCTATCAAAGTCTTGATACTTGTGTTATCTCCTATCATAGTCCTCTGATGATCGTGATGAAGTAGAGGAGGTAGTAGGAGAACAATGGTGGTTGGTTCTCCTTTCATCACTTTTGTGAGTTTCCTTGTAGGACTTAGTAGGATCTCTTGGCCTAGAGTCCCACTTGTATCTTGAGTCAATAGCTTCTCCCTTGTGTGTCTCTACCATAGTAGAGTGAAGTTGGACTTTGACAAGGTCCTCTAGTCTGGTGATAGGTATCTTTGATGGCTCCTCATGGTTCTGGTGGAGTTGTTCTGAAATGAATTGATCAACATCAAGTTCTTCTATGACAACATATGTGTTGGCTTGCTTCCCATTAGTATGAACATGTTTGACCTCCATAGCAACATCTTTCTTTATCTGCTCCCTTGTAGCTTCATAGGGTCTAGTAATATGTTGAGTCACATGATACCCTTCTTGAATTTGGTCTAATTGCATGCCCCTTAGAGCAATTTGTAGCATGTTTAGTGCTGCACATTCGAGATGTAGGTCTATGTTGCCTTATATGTCTCTCCACCTCATTTGTTTATCCTGATGGAATTTGAAGGTAAAGTCTAGATGGTATGGATTATTGTGAGCATAAGTAATATGTGTCTACATTAGCATTCCATAGTCCTCTTCATCAAAAATTCTTGTTACTACTCCTTCTCGTTTCCATGGTAGCTGATAGTTGATCATTATGTGAAGCCACGTTATCATTTTTTGACGATTTGTGTTAATCATGCTTTATATTAAGGTTGTGAAGATTAGAGTTAGGTTCTGATACAATGAACTTTGAAAATCAATTACTTAGTATAACATTGACTTATCCCTAGCAATAGCACCAATAATGAGTGGTGGATTATCCAACACCCAACCATACAAGATACAAGTGTTCATGCATAATCCATATCAAACTTCGTAGATAAGGCAATGTGATTATACCAGTGATGAATCGTGGTTAACCAAGTGTTGATATCGAACCCCTATTATTGGACCCTTGATATCTGATGAGTCTCGATATCGAACCCCCAATATTGGACCCTTGATATCAAGTACTCGATATTACAACCTGGCTAGCGATATCGGATACGCGATATCATGGTTCCTGTGTGAGCCTATAAATACACAATTGGATGCATAGGAAAGTCATAGGAAAATTTAGTGTTAGAGTAGAGTCTTTTTGTCAATTTTTTCCTCTCAACTCTTTCCCCCCAGTGCAGGCCCATAGTGTGATAATTGTAATTGTACGAAACCTTTATTTGAGTGTGACGTACTTGGACACGTACATGATCGGCAATAAGGATTGAGATTACTTCATCATTGCAGCATTCACTTAGTTTTAACTATTATTTATTGCTTTTTTAATTAATATCTCTCACCCTCATTTCCTATCCTTGTTATTAATCATAGAATGAGTACGACTTAATCACGAGCATTTAAGTGTGACTACTTGGTAACCCAGTAGCGTACCTAGGATATGCGCTTGGTAATCCTAGTGGTAGTGGTATACCAAGTCCAAGATGTGTATGGATGATTAAGGAATGGATACTCATCACACTTAGGCTAGCTTAGGTTCTCTCCTCCCATTTTCTCTTAGTTAGATTCTCTCTCTCTCCCTCTTAGCTTAATTAAAGTTATTTTTCATTGTCTTTAAGAGTAGCGATAGTTAGGATCACATCATACACCTCACTCTGGACTACACCATATGTGACAAAGCAAATACTATTCCAGGTGGGAAGATAGTGAATTGCGATCAATGAGTAACTATCTAGATACCACAATGAGTCCGTCTACAGAGTTTGACTGGATCGTGCGTGAACGCTTGTATTCGTATGGTTGAGTGTAGGGGTACCTCGCCACTCATCATTGGCGCTATTACCGAGGATGGTGCCAGTTATTTAGATTAGTTATATTATACAAGATTGCTGTAACAAAGTATTCACGATATATCTCTTAGAAAAGAAATTAATTTCAATTAAGTCACACATGGTTCACAACAATGTCTGTCTCACAAGACTATGACAATGCAACAACTAGTAAGGTAATTCATTGGAGAACCAACGAATTATACAATGATGAAGAGCAGTTTGGAGTACTCAATCTAATGCAGGGGTCTCCTATGTACATAAACAAAGAAAACATCATCCCAACTCATAAATTCATAACCTACCTAGTGACGATGAACCCTTGCTGGCCACTAAGAGCCTAATGCATATACAAGAGGCTGTTCGNAACTTTTGCAAATTTTCAGGAGGCTATGATTTAGATTCACAACATCATTTACAAGCCTTCCATGATGCCTATGTATGGAACAATATTGATAATGGGTGGAAAAAACGTAAGCTCTTTCCTACAATACTCATTGGCTAAGCAAAAGTATGGTATAGGTCCTTAAAACCAAAATCAATTCGACGTTGGCCGAAAATGGTAAAAATATTTAATGAAAGATATCAAACATATGCAAGAGTATCAGCCTTGAGGAGACAAATCCAAGAATGGAAACAAGTGCAACACAAACCCTTGGACATGGCCTTAGAAAGATATTACTCTTTGTTAAAAAATTACCTAGGCCATGGATTCTCCGAGGAGAGGCTAATGTACCATATCATGGATGGGCTCCATAATGAAACAAGGGAGATCCTAGGGATGTATGCCCAAGGTCAACTATATGAGCTACGAACCCATCAATTCCAAGAGCTTATTAAGTAGGTAGCAAAAGAAGAAGGAGAAATGGCTAAATGGAAGGAAGTCGAAAGCTCTCAATGTGACCAAAATCTTGAATTAGCAAAGGTCCATAATCATGAAGAGGAGAAATCAACTTACCTCAAGGAGGTGGAATCATCTTTGCTAATACTACAATCACTAGATAAAATTGAGCAAAGATGAATAAGATGACAGAATGGATGCATGAAAAATGTGGAGAATATACCAACACTATTAGAGATAGAACCATGACGAACTAAGAAGTGGGATAGAACACCCTTAGATAATCGGAAAGAAGGGTTGAAGAGAATAAGAACTCAACTACTAATCATACGTATCAATGTAACATTTGCCAATACGATCACCCCAAAGGTCAATGCCAAATCCTATCACATTTACATGAACATTGGGGAAAAATGTTACATCTAGAGTTCATACAAAAATACTGTGTTCAATCACAGTGCAAAAATCCCAGTCGTGGGGGAGGGCACCCTCAAACTGGTCACACCCTTCATATCATTTGAACCCAAGCGCTTATCAGGTTTAGCATCCTATTTCTCCAACCGAGTCAACATCCTCTATCTCGCCACATTATTATCATTCTCCTAAGTATTATCAACCCATGATCTTTCCAACAAAATCACCACCTCATATGCCTTACACTTCTCCTAAAATTTAATATTCTCATCCTTCATTTCCTTCTACATTGCCACCAATAGTACCAGAAGGATTTGCACCACAGCATTGACCCACAAATGTTAATTGTGCTGCTACTGTCAACTGCAATGGGAATCCTCCACAACATTGAAGGTGTCCCTTCTTTAGACATGACCATCGAAAGGGATAGCATAATTCCAAGACCACTGCATCCTCCCACTCAACACAAGTTTAACTTTGTGGTGCATCCTTCTCCTCAAACTCAACACCTCGTGTTATCTTATTAGGGCCACCAATCAATACTCCAACAACTATGCGGCCCAATGAATATAGCCACGTAGGAAGACATATCAATCCTTGCATACCATCTTATGGTCAAGGGTGCCATAGTGGGTCAACTCCGTATCAATTAAACTCATTTTCTAACTTGCTCCACTATGTCAACTTTAATACAGTGTGTGCACCCCAATTTGGGTACATTCCAACCATGACATCAAAAGACACCCAGTGGTTTGGATATGACCAGGTCCCAATATTTTTGAAATGCATGGATCCAACCCTTCCATTTATTAATTCTCGCTACAATCAAAAGATTAGTTATGGGGGATATCCCCCATTCTAACAAATAGAATTAATAAATGTTTTTCCTTTTCTTTAATTTTACAATTTTTTGTTTTCGAATTTTTCATCTTTCAATTTTTTGTTTTATCTTTCTATTGGCTGGTTCATCTTTTTATTTATTATTTTATCCTTTTATGAATAATCTCATCTATGAATAAAACACTCATGTGACTCATTGGTTGAGGTGTTGTTCTATGCTATCAAGTCTCAGGTGACTAATTACTTAGACAATGAGCCCATCACATCCACCCATCCATTTTATTAATAAGAGATTCTACTCTGGGTCCGATGATATTCTTGACCATTAAAACTTAAAGTAATTTTGTGCTCATTATGCCTAGAGCGAAAACTGATGGACTAAGAGGGAATGACCAGGGTGTGATGTCAAGGGGACTTGTGGATTCTCTTTGGTGACATCTGTAAGGTGCTATCATGCAGCCTACTTGTACTAAGATCCTTGTAGATCTAACAAAAAATGGAAGTGAGAGTAATGAAGGCACTCAATATAAAAAATCCAATGTTATTCTAGCAGGTCCCACTGGAAAGACATGCACCCATGCCTGAAGGTAGGCGGCTTCTCTGGATTACCCATCTAAAAAAAATAGATTATGTCACAAATTCCCAATCACTCCTCCCTTGAACAAAATGGCAAGTGATCGTACATTTTGCTATCATGATACTCTTATGGTTGTCCATCATTGGATGAAGCAATGCAATGTCATTGATTACAGGAATGGACTTGCTCTTCATTTTGGAGTGATGGGCTAATGAAAAATTAATCATGTCCTACACTCAAGATTCATTATGCCCTGGGTAAGTTACCTCATGTCCCAATCTCTACAATTCGCCTCATCTCGTTGTCCATGTATTTGTGACTCGTGTCTTGTGTAACATTGAATTCATACCACATCACGATGGTATCTACATGTGTGTGTTTTGTGGAACTGGTGTGGATTACATTTAACCCGTCTAGTGCCTACGAACATTTTAAGGTGTGGTTACGCAAGGGCATTATAGGTTAGAGCCTACTTTGGGGAGGAGCCACTTGAGTGAATTTTGTAATTTGTACTTTTTGCACACCACCACATCATTTTATATCCTCCGAGCACTTGATTTCCAAATCTATTCTTTCCTTTATCATCATTTTATCAAACGTTCCTCAAAACCATTACGTGTCC